>JAAVUI010000376.1:0-102996 GCA_014899075.1 Fusarium goolgardi
ATAATAATCCTTATAGAGAATCCCAAGCTAAAGTTAATATAGTTACACCCTTGCAGTAATAGTTTCAGCAACCGTCTTATACTATTCAATTTCCTATATAACTAAAAATACTAATCTATCTAATAAAGTAACGGCTTAAGCAACCTCTCGGGTTTGTACTTGAGTCTGTTGTTCCTCCTCCTTGGCATCTCCGAAATGAATTTGCTTCTCGACAGCAGCGGTTGCCTTGTCCTTGAGCTCGTCGTCCTCGAAGACTGTATCTGTTAGCTATTGAACGAATTGGGGGCATCAAAAACGTACGGAAAGCAAGCTCCTCGAGGGTGCGGCCGCTGGTCTCGGGGTAAAGGAGGTAGATGATGATGAACTCAAAGACGATCCAACCACAGTAGATAGCCAAGTACTTCCACTTGATAGCGTCGAGAGCAATAGAGTTGACATTTGTGGAGAAGAAACCGGCAAGCTTTCCAAAGATTTGCTGAACACCAATACCACGAGATCGCATAGCATATGGCCAAAGTTCGACAAGGTAGGCTGGATGATGTTAGCGGTTTCAATTATTGTCAGCTGGGTAACTTACTGTATGTGAGGGCGTTGTTTCCGATGTTGTATGTTGGCGAGTAGGCAAAGTAGAAGAATAGCGCAGCAATACCAGCAGAGTTGTTCGTTTGGCCTTCAGGAAGCGCCTGAATCACCTGGAGGGAGACGGTGATAGCGATAAAGACGAGAAGCATCAGAGTGGCTGAAAGCAAATACATGTGTCTACGCTTGAAGCGAGGGACTACGAGAGCAAGAATTGTGGCGTTTAGTAGACTCCAACATGCGAAAGCAAGATTAATACGAGTCTTTGTGTAGTCGTCCGTATATCCCATGAGCTCGAACAATTTACCAGAGTAGTAACTCATGAGAGTGTTGCCGGAGAGTTGAGTGAAAAGACCGATGAAGATGGTGACAAGGAATCGACGACGCATACCGGCGGTACGGACAACTGAGAGCCAGGACTGCTTTGAAGCCTCCATCTCGGCTTTGATCGTCTCGCGAATTTGAACGATTTCGGCTTGGACGAGGGGAGAGCTGGCGTCGCCTTCGGCGTGGTATTTGACAAGGACAGCGGCGGCCTCTTCGGTGCGGTCCTTGGAGATGAGGAAACGGGGTGACTCGGGGATGAGGCTGACGATTGTCAGTTTTGGACGAGTTGGAGGACTATTTTACTCACAAGACAGTGGCAATCTGGATCAGAGAGGGGCAGATCTGCAAAAGGGAAGGGATTCGCCAGGCCCAGTTCGTCTTGATAGGAGTGGTAGCTAAAGCAACAGCAGAGGCGGTGATTTGACCAAGAAAGTACGAAGAGTTGAAAAGTGAGGTCAAGGTAGCTCGCTCCTTGGGGTAACCCAGCTCTCCAATTAGGGCGGCGCCAGAGATGATGCAAAAGAGGATTCCAGCTCCGAGAATCATACGAGCGACGATATACATGCCGACTGAAGGATATCAGTATGTTAAAGTAAATGCAAACCGGAGATCTTACCATGCTGGGCGAAACCTTGGATGATGGCACCGACAACCATGATGAGAGAACCCAACATGATGGACCATCTTCGGCCGTACTTCTGAGCAAACCAGGGCGCAACAGGGACAGCAAAGATGGAGCCGAGCTGGTAGCAGGAGTTGACAAAACCGAGCAGGCCAGGTTCGATAGCATATTCGCCCTTCTCGTTTACTCGTCCTTCACCAAGATCTAGGAACTGTTAGTCGGTAAATGGAGGTATGCGTTGCAGACAACCGTACACTGTTGAAAGGTGTTTGAGTATTGCAGAGTGTTGATAAGCTGGGAATCGAAACCAGAAGTCATCTCGACACCCATACAACAGAAGAACAACCAGACGTACATAATACGAAGATTAGGCTTCTTGTACCATGGTGTCTTGTCCTCCTCGACAAGGCGAGTGACGATGGGGTCGGCAGCGGAACCAACGTTGACCATCGTGGCGGTTTGACTTTTGATGAATGCAATGCAATGCAAAGGGCGTGGGCCGCTCTACCGGTAACAGTAGCTGTCGGGCAGTCAGTGCTGAAGTAGAACTGGAAGACGAGAAGTTTCGATGGGGACACTGCAGATCATATTATATACCTGATGCTGGGGTTATCTCTCCAGGTTTCCCCGGTTCTAGATAAGATGGAGCTATAGCTCATAGCTGCAAGCTGCTACTGCTCTAACGGTAGGATTTCCGAATTCCCCGCACTCATCAGTCGTCTGGGGAAGAAACATGGAGTCTCCGCACCCAAAACTTGGTTTGACCGCATGTCCATGTTGCATCGTCATGTCGCATTCGTCGAGTCTCAGTCAGCAAAAAGCGCGACGCAGACCAGGCGATTCGTTCGGGTAACGTCCCCGGTCGGTTGACACTCGCCCGAAAACGGATTCTCGCGCCGAGAGTGAGGAGGTTTGGGCAAATTCAGCAGCGGTTAAACGGACCGGCTGATGGTGCGTTGTGGAGAGTTTGGGGTTTGATTGGATTTAGCTTATGCTTAAAAACCGCTGATCATTCCGTCTTTGGTGTGGTTCAAGTTGAGGATATGCCAGATCTAAAACTAGCACCTGACTCTATCGAAATTGCGGGGTTAGTTTGTGCGGGCAGGCGCGACATGGAAGCCAAAGACAGGCATTGCAGGAACAAAGGAAAGTTTTAGTCCGGCTCCTTCTCCTCGGGTGCATTACATTACTCATGTATACTTAATTTCTCCATCCATCTGTGCCCAGGACATAATAAACATGACAAGGGTATGAAGCTTGACTGTTCTATGGATTGACCAAGATTATTACCAAACTCTATCAATTATACATACGGCTGGACAACCGGCAATCAACTTAACCAGCCACTGAAATAAGTTCTTTATGTCAGCATGCCACCCAGCGATGCATGTTCCACGAAACCTTTCTCGAAGCCAAGAATCCTCATAAGGCGTGGCACGTTTGAGTCGGACTTTTATTTCTTCTTTCAGTGTCAACAGGTCGCATCATCCCCAAATCTCCTGTCTTCAGCTTGTCAACCGTTCACCTGGTATTCTTAGCTTAGGTGCATAGTCTACCCGCTCTTCAGGCTAAATGAACACAGAAACACCCGGACAAAGAGACATCTTCATTTTTCTCTTGGCAGTACCAGTCAATACCCTGGGAGGGTTCACTGTCAACCCTCCTAAGCTTTAAATGGACGTGGGATGAAGCAGCAGTAGGACGACTGTCAGACGGGTATACTGTCCACCGATAACTTAGCATTTCCGGATGAATCCTTTCACTTTTTCTATCCCGATTGGGATACTTTTGTCGTCTGAACGATGTTTATGAGACTCACTTTCATCTCTTGGCCCATTGTCCTTTTGATCGGACCGAAGAGGTCATTTTTGCGAAGAACCGCATCCAATGACAGATGGCTCTCTGGCACATTGTATAAAACAAAGGGTCCTTTCTACCGAATGTGATGCATCTGGGGTAAGTGGACGTGAGAATAAGGAGGCGAATAACATTCCAGTTGGTGGTCGTCTGGGGACAAAGCTTGGCAGTTGATAATCCGGGGTAAATTACAGTATGGAATCGTCATTATGGGGTCTTTGACTTGTGGATAATCTCGTAATCTTCAGGCGACTTTTGTCTTACTGATGTTTGTTGAATGGTTAAGCGTGATGCTGATAATCGCATGGCCCGGGTCTTACGAATATAGAGACTATCAATTTTTGCCTTTGTACATTTAGGGCGTGTGGTCTAGGGGTATGATGTTCGCTTCGCATCTTTGCTCTGTCGTATCCGGCAAATCATATATCTTTGCGAAAGGTCGAGGGTTCAATTCCCTCCTCGTCCAAAACCATTTGACTTTTTGCTTAAAAAGAGTTGATCGTCTGTTGAGTGAATTTGATGTTGACAGCTCATCACTTTCTAACTTTACTTTGCCACTCTGCGCCAATGTATACCAGACCTATCAGTTGACAGCTCCATCCTGCCCTTTTGCATGTTATTATATGTGCACGATTTGTCGGCGCAAAGAAATCACTTTGATGTGACAACTGGCTCTGAATTCAAATTCTCGTATTCTTTCTCTGTTATCGTACCGGGTATGATTCTAAGCTCTGTTGTGCCTTTTGGGGTTGAGTTTCTAAAAAAAAGCCTGCAGTATCCCAACTATCACTCTTATCGTTGCGTACTCTGGATCTATAAAGCCCTCTTGGTCTCATTTCGGTTTCCATACTCAATTTCGTATACGGCCTGAATCTCGAGCAATCGTATATATAGTCTAAATGATGTTAGATCTCGATAATTCATAAGTGTGCGTTTGTTAAGTATCAGCCGAAGTTTGACTTACGTTGTTGACTGATGCATCATCTGGTCTGAATCACTCTAAAGCGCTTCCGTGAGAATTTGGGCCTTTGGCTGAACAGAAAGCTGTCGAAATTCATAACCCAAGCGCAATGACACCCTATGGGTCATGGGGTGGAACTCTGGGCTGAAGTCGCGATAACAAAAATATCTCTAGTCGTTCCAGGTGGGCATATTGCCCCCTCAACCTAGACATTTCTTGTTCGTTCTCGAATATCTGTCGCCCAAGGGCCCGTAGCCGTTCCTCTCGTTCCAGCTCGTCTCGGATTGTTTGGATAAGTACTTGGCTCAACTGCTGGCGCTGGTACGGATCGGTGGCACTATACCATGTCGTGATCGTGTATTGTACTTGTGCCGCTGACGGAGGTGGTGGTAGTTGCCGGTGCTGTGGTCTTGTCGGTCGTGCTGGACCTGTTCGAAGTGGCAATCGTGTATTTGTTCCTCGTTCCATATTTGGCTGTTCGTTGAGTAGGAAATAAACGACATGTAAAGGTGTTTGCTGGCTTGTCTCAAGAATTGGTACACCGTGTTTATTTATACACAAGGTTATTTCTTTTGTCTCGCTTGGTCGCAACAAAGGTTAAATGTTCATGGATTACTCTAGAATCCATCAAGCTTTAGTTGCATTTCGTTATCTAATATTTAACGTGATCAAGAGTTTGTCTGGGTAAGTACATTGGACAATCACACTAGGTTTACTCAAGAACCTTCTTTCCTTTATGGTAGTTACATGTTCAACCTGATACGTAAGGATTCTGCGTGTGAATTGATTATACTTTTACCTGTGAGTCCTAACTAGACTTTTACACATCATGGAACGATTGTAGCAAAAAGTCATCGAGATTTACCATTCCTTTTTAGCTTCTCTTTTGCAAGCACGTTTGCTCAAGAACTACCCAACAAGTTGCGTATCGCAGCAAAAGCTATAGCTAAGACCCGGACAACAAGTATATTGTATGCTCAATCAACGGTGGAAAAAACTTCCGATTGTAGTTCGGAGGGTTTATGTACTCAGGACTCTTCACTATTGGTTGTCGTTCATCAACCTGCATCTTCGCGGCTAAGAATTGGAACTCGCATCGCGTCTTTTTATCCTATTGGTATAGCTCACATCGATCAACAACACAGTCGCATCATTGATGCATATACTTGACCAACAATCAAGGGGATTTACCAATCGGCACAAGGATTTGAGATTCCTGTGGATCAATGCGCAAAGTCCAATGACATGGATGAACCTTGGCATATATAGGACCTTTCTGCTGTTTCCTTTTGTTCTTTTCTACTTTGTATAATGACAGTTAAACTCTATTTTCTCCTTAATCATGGTCTCTTCGAACCTCACCAAAGCACTATTCCTCCTCGTCACTGGTGCCTGGCATCCACCAGCCTGTTACGATCATCTCAAGACCGACCTGGCCTTGTTAGGTTATGATTGTGTTATCCCACATTTGCCTTCTGTGGGCAATAACACAAATGGCATAACCTGGGAAGCCGACCGGGATGGGGTTGACGGAGAGAGCTTTTTCAGTCATTATGTAGCTTATTAGTGAAATGAACAAGATGGTGATTGTGGAGTCGAAGTTCGTGCAGACTGAAATTCATAGGCGCCCAAGGCTTTAATGCCTCTGCATAAGCAGTTTTCTTATTCGCTGATGGCAAAGAGCTGAAGCTCGAACAGTTTGTAGACATGGTATTTCTTGAGATATCCAATCAAATGCTGTTCACCATTCGCCTAAATTGCCAGTTCTTTTGCCTATAACAGCCAAGTCATGAATCAAGCTACTCGATTTTGGCCAACTAATTTGCCCTCATTCTGGCGGGTACCGGAGCCTTTGGCTAACTATCGCTACATTCATTCAGGTCTATTAGTAAATATGAGAAAGCGGTTGGTATTCATATCCTCTTTATTTTGTTACTTTGTTATGCAGAACAAGAGTTCCACGCGAACACGATTGTCCACTCTAGTATAAACATCATGACATACCTAGTTCACTGACTCTCAACAGATATGGACCAATTTGGAACCAAGTATATTAAAAAATCAATTCTTTCGTTTCTGTAATCCCAAAACACTCTTCAAAGTGCCTGCGATCTCTCCAACCCATACATTACTTGTCCTCGTCTTTGATCTTGCTGGGGCAATCATCTCTAGGGCAGTCTGATGGTGTATAGAAATCTTCGACATCGTGTTTCATTGGTGGATTGTGGGAATTCCTTTCAAATGAGGTGGAAGGTGGGTTTTTTCCAGTACTGCTTGTGGTTTTGGTCTCTTCCTTGTAAGGATCGCAGTACTCCCATACGATGGTATCGGCCAGAAGGCATATTGGGCATTGCTTAATCTTTTCGATACACATGATTTCTTCTGTAGTGGGGACTCGTGATGTATATGTGAGAGTACAATTGGTAGAGTGCGCCAAACTGTGGTTGTTGAGAAAGTTAAAGGTTTCTCGATCGATGTATATAGTCATTCATCCTTCAGTATGAATCACATTGGCTCTTGCCGTAGAATCTCATTGATTCACTCACCTTGCATGGAGATGTCACTGATTAGGATCACAACACTGGGCGAGTCTTGAGTCACGCAAAGTCTTGATATGTCCCATTCACTTGACATTGTCGTATTACACGTATGATCAAGTCGCCAGCCGCATGCATATAACAGTTGACAGTTATGAAAAGAAGTTTTAGTAACTCAAGAAGAGTAAACTGAACGAAATTCCTCCTCAGCGGAAAAGATATCATCGACAATGCTTTCCTATATCTCCAGAACTCGTTCCTGGGGCATATTCAGCAGAGGCAGCTCAATGTTTTTATAGACACCATGTTTATCAAGGTCGACGGGATCCTGCAACAGAAGTTGAAGAATCCCCTCTGTCACGAGCCGAGATCTCAGTCATGGTGGACTGATAGAACCAACAGTCAGCTTCTTCGAATCAACATAAGAACATCGATATTGCGGGGCAGCGATAATCAGGCTGCGGAGATGGAAGACGTATCCTCTGTGAAGAAGCATATATGTACGATAGTAATCATTACCGAGATCTGCCGACGCCTGGATAACGGAGGTATCTCCAGGCGCCTAGACGCGTTTGTAAAAGGAATTATGGGGCTGAATGTTTAGGCAACAACACTGCAAGGTCACTTTCCTTTTAGTGTATTGTATTTTGTTTTTGGAGGGAGGGAAGGAAACCTTGGTAGTTTTGGGGTTACAGGCATAGAAAAGGCCAGGCCTTTGTGCTGGAATTGATTGATAATGCAAAGCTAGATCGGAATCTCAGCTAGACCTATATTGAACCTGGTCTTCTCTCTATATTGGACGACTTCAAGGTCGCTAGAGGCGTCTGTATATGTAGTGGGGCTACGTCATTTATGCTGTCAGCCACATGACACACCAACATCTAGAGTCAGACAATCAAGAACAAGGCAGCAATTTAGTGTACCTAATAATGAAAAAATCTTGCTACAATAATCCCGACAAGCTGTGGCGTCGCATACCAGATTTAACACAGCCACAAATGAGTTGCCCCCATTGTTCTTTCGTTGCCTTGCTGCTTCCCAATATTTCTGTTGAGTGTGGCGCAGCTGTCAAGTTATGACGCTAACTGGCTGGGCATCACCTAGGTCGCCTCCAAACCCGAAAGACGCTTGGCGGCCGCGCAAACTGTAGCAGAGGCAGCCAAGAAAGAACGAATCAAAGCCCAAGCGTCATAATGTATAAAATAACACATGACGAATACCTTGGCTGAAACCATTACCTTTCCTCTCTTCCATTTCTTGATTTAAACCTGTATCAGACACATACAACTACAGACAGCACCACACGCACATCTAACTGCAAAGTACTGCTGTTATTATACTCTGCCTCCCTGCGAGAGAATGGGCTCTCTGTTCGTCATACCTCCAGACCAAGACGCCCAGCAAGCCGCTGACTCTCATTCTTCTGCTAGGCAAAATATGCGCCCTTCACTCGAAACTTCCCTAGGCGATCAGGGCCTTGCTACCGAGCAACGTAGCCTGCTAGATCTCATTGACAAGCTTCAATTCGCACAGCTCGACGATGTCAAACTTCCCCAAATCGTCGTCGTGGGCGACCAGTCAGCTGGAAAGAGTTCGGTCCTAGAAGCGCTCACCGGCACACCCTTCCCTCGCGATGCCGGCGCCTGTACACGGTTTGCGACAGAGATTCGCATGCGACGAGCCAAAGAGACAAAACTAAAAGTTTCCATCATTCCCGACAAGTCCCGACCTCACAACGAACAAGTTCGTCTACTTCAATATGGCGGCGACGTCACCGGTGACACACCCTTTGACGCGATGATGCGGGATGCGACAGAATTGATCGCTCCACGAAGTGTCCCCGGTCGCTTTGCCGCTCGCGACATTCTCGTTGTTGAGAAGAGCGGCCCCGATATGCCACTTTTGACTTTGGTCGATTTGCCTGGTCTTGTTCGAGTCGCCAACCGTGATCAATCCGAGAACGACATCCAGACCATTGAAGCTCTCTCCGAGCGATACATGAAGAGCTCACGAACCATCATTCTTGCTGTCATTGGTGGCAACAACGATTATGTTCAAGCTCCTATTCTCAAAAAGGCCCGCCACTTTGATCCCAAGGGATCGCGCACCATCGGTGTTCTTACAAAGCCCGATATGACGGAGCGCATCGGTCTCGAGGATAAGTTTGTTGAACTTGTTACCAACAAGGACCAAGAGAACAACTTCAAGCTTGGCTGGTACGTCTTGCTGAACCCTGGTCCTGGTGAGCAATGGCAGAATCCCGAGGATCGCGCTGCACGAGAAGCCGAGTTCTTTTCCCGTGGTAAATGGTCAACTCTTCCTCCTGAGATGTGGGGTGTCGGTGCCCTCCGTGCCAAGTTGAGCACCCAACTCCAGCGCCATATCGGCAAACACGTCAAGACTCTACGTCGCCAGATTCAGCAAGCCTTGGAAGGATGCGAAACTCAACTCAAGGCTATGGGCGTTGGCAAAGACACCCCAGAGGAGATGCGTTTCCAGATGGGCGAGCTTTTTACGGCATCCAACAATCTCGTTACCCCCGCGGTGAACGGTAACTACAAGAACCCCTTTGGTGAGCGATTCTTTGCCAGACAGTCGAGTCCCAAGGGTACACCATCGCAGAAGCTTCGTGCTCGCATTCGCGACGAGAGTGAGCGTTTCGCAAAACGGTTCCGACAGCAGGGTCGTAAGGTGACCTTCCAGAACAGCCCACCTGCTGGTGCCAACGGAGCCAATGGTGCAGACGCAAACGGCACTCCTCTTCCCCCAGCTGTTGGTGATCGGAGCAAAAAGGACTTTGCCGAATACGAAGTTGAACCTCTTCTTCGACAAATTCGGGGTAACGAACTTCCTCTCGACTCGAACCCCCGTGCGCCTTATATCCTTTTCCAGGATTACTCCAGGAACTGGCCTGTCCTAGCGCAGGAGTACAAGGACAATGTTGGCGTCATTTGCAACGAGTTTCTTGCGGATGTCATCGATCACATCTGGCCTATTCGCATGCGTGATCCTCTTCGCATGCATTTCCTTGAACTAAGAATGAAGGACTTGTACGACAGTGCCGACACTGAGCTCGGTCATCTCACTGACGACATGGAGCTTGAGATTCAGCCCTTCGACCCCGAGTACGAGGAGCGTCTTCGCAAGTGGCGCGCTGAAGCTACCGAGAATGGTGGAACATACACCGAAGCTGAGGAAGTCTTGGAAAAGATGCTTATCTACTATGATCTTACCGCACGCATCTTTACCCGCAACGTCATTACCCAAGTCGTTGAGCGACACCTCCTGCTTGGTATGCTGCGCCTGTTCAATCCTATTGAGATTCTTCGCATGCATGACTCTACCATCGAGGCTATTGCTGCCGAGAACAAGGAGACTCGTGATCGTCGCAAGACCCTTCAAGCACAGAAGAAGGCTATTGAAGAGGCCAGGTCCATTTGTGCCAGTCTTGCTATGCGAAGCGAGTTGCGAGCATACGAGGATGATGGGGATGACGATACCCAAACGGATGATGATGAACAGACGACTACTCGTGGAGTAATCCGTCGTCAAGTTGGCGCCCCTCAGAATGGCACACCCCAGAATGGTGCGCCTCAAGGCGGTTTGCTCCAAGCACAACCCGCTCAACAGCAAACACGGACCTCTCAAGAGTCTGTCCGTAGATCAAACCGCGACAGCCGAGATGATAGACATGAGCGTGAGGAACAGCGATCAAGCAGGCCTCCCGTCCCAACTCAGGACTCTTACCAAAACGGCTCTTACCGACAAGAGCCCAGCCGTGATTGGGAGCCAGTGTACCATGCCCAGCAGGCTCAGCAGGCCCAACCTGGACATGCTCCTCCTCCCCCACCACCCCGTCCATCAAAGGTCGGCCTAGGAGATGCTGATGGTTATTATGACAATACTCGCCGCCAGGACTCGTACAGTGAGAGCCCCGGACGAAGCGAACGCCGAGAGGGTGCGCGACATAGACTTGCGAATGCCATGCGAATGGGAAACTAAGAGATTACTACAAGATAAGAGACGGATTGGCGTTGGGAACGAATTACTGTGATATCCTTTGTAATGAAGCGATTATGATTGGTTTCGGGCAGGACAATTATTTAAATAGAGTACAAGAGAATGATCCTTGCATACTAAAATCGTCTTGTCGTGTAAATATGTAAATGTAAACATGATCCCCAAGGAAACATGCATGAGTAAGATGGAAATAATTGACATTAAAGGGTATCGCGACATTGAAGAACGAACATTAACAAATTAAAAGCCGGATCTCATCACTCTAATATCGTACCCCATCGGCCGCGACGTAGAACCCTCGGCAGCTTCAACATCATTCTTAACTTGTCTCTCTTTCTTCCGAGAAGACTCATAATACACTCTAGTCTCATTCTTGACTTGGATGCCATATGGCGATGCGTTGGACGGATTGCTACCAGGTCGGTCATCCGCACAGCTAGTGACAACGGTGTTGCTGCGACCACCACGCTCAGGATAGGTATGAAAGTCCATATCACCAGACGACCCATCTTGGAGTCCAGCCAGTTCTCGTTGTGAACTGTTGTCGTCGACTTCTTTTGTGCGGGTGATGTGGGTGAGCTTGATGCCCTTGCTGCTGGTCAAACCGCTGATAGGGTTGGGAGCAGTTGAGTCGCCTTTGGAGCTGAGGATGGAACCGGAAAGAAGCTTGCGGAAGACGGGTCTAATGATTGGGAGGCAAGCTAAAAGGTTAGTAAACGAATAAAATGAATTTCAAACGACTTACAAGAGATGATGGCCAAGTAAGATTCTGTGCCTGCCCAAATGATGACTCCTCTAATATCCCTTGCCATTTCGGTTGTCTTGGGGTTGAGAGTGAATGCTTCGTAAAGAACAATGATTGAAGCGATGCAGACACTGAAACGGTCAGTTGTGAGGTGATGAATAGGTAGGGCAACTTACAAGATACCAAACATAAACATAGCAACGACAGCAATCTTCTGGCCAGTGCGAAGTTTGAGATTCTTGACTTGAACAACAGGCAACGAAAGAACGGCAACTTCGAGCATAAGATGGACCAAAGTCGTGCCAAACATGAACTTGGCAGGATTAACTTTACACACGGCGTTCTTGATGTTGTGGTTCCAGTAAGCTTCAACCGGAACACAGTGAAAGATTGTCATAAAGGTACGGATGGTAAGCCAGATGACGGTGCTGCCCTGGAGGATGTAAATTCCAATTCTCATCTTGGCAACACTGCCAAACAAACGCCAGTAGAAGCCAAGGATAGCGAGTTTGGAGAATCCGAGTGATATGGCGTAGAGGAGCTCGGCCATGAACAGACCGAACCGAGCGTATTCGTCGACCCTTTCCTCTGATAGGGGTAATTCCTCCTTGATGTGTCCAAGGCCCATGGCAATAGCCCCTAAACAAGTAAGCATGTGAATGTCTGGTGCTTGGGGCTTGGGTACGTACAGTAGATAGCAAAACTAAAGTATAAAGCGGCAGCAACCTTGGACAGTCAGTAACAGAAATCACATAGGTAAAGATTTGATTATCAAAAACAACTCACCCAAGAAAACATAGCAAAGTAATCATCCCACCACAAGTTTACATGTGTAATCTTTCGAGATACCAGACGACAGATGATTAACATGGTAGCGACAGAAAAGGTGATGAACTGGGAGCTCATAACACCAGCATCTGGGGTGAAAGTCTTTGCAGCCATGATGTGCAAAATTGGAACAAGAGTAGCAAAGAAAGAAAGAAAGTCAACTGGCTTGTAATAAAGCCAAATAAAAGATGATGCTCAAGATCTATCAGTATTGCTAACTTTACATGTTAAGTGTGATAACCTTGAACAAAGACAAAAGGTTCCACTGGGTCCTCACGTCTATATAACCCTTTCCTGCAATGTAGACAGGATAAAGCCTGCAAGGTTGATAAACCCAGGATCGACGATGATTTGCATGCTGCGGCAAGGAGACAGGGGTTGGGGGAAATGCAACTGCCGCAAAACTGAATCAAGCTGAGCTGCAGCCGTACGAACTAGAGGCAGACGATGTAGTAGTGAGATGAAGATCCATGAGTCCGTGTCTGGGGAACCCCGGGTTAGAGGTCGCCGTCAGGTCCCTAGATGACGGAGTTCCTTGCGTCTCATCATTTCCTGGGTCATGCTGTAAATAGAGCGGTCTCCTTTTAGGCAAGGCTTTCATGTGATACGAGAATGCAGGCCCGTGATCTGTGCAGGGTCCTTATTCTCAGTGCCCTGGCTAATGCAGTACTGTCAACGAAATTTGACAGGCATCTGGAAACGAGGCGACGTGAACGCTCATACCAAGAAACCCAAGAAACGTTGCGGCGACCAGGAGGACTAATTCAGCTAGGCTGTCGAGTAATGTTGGTCTAATTTAGACTGCTGTTGAAGAAACCGTCTAAAGTTTAACGCCACAATCAATTCCCGAGTGACATCTTGTTAGTCAGTCGACAAGGTGTACTCGAGTCATTTCGCCAACGTTCAACCAGTCCGTGACCTGGCAGCGCGGGATATTGAAACGCCCAAGCTTATTAGTCGGTTTATTCTAGAAGGGATCTTCCATCATCATCTGTACTAACACGTTAGCTGTAAGGATTCAGCGTCTGAAAACAGGTTGATTCAAAATAAAGTTTACCTGGACGAATTTGTTAGTCATGGAATATTTGCTGCCCTGGTTTAACAATACACTGCCTGCCACTCTGTCACTGTCTTTGCCCTTGCAAGTAATGATGATCGCAACTGATGGGCTATGGGATCTTCGAAGTTTTGACTCACACAAAACCGAAAACTCCGACTTCTCCATTCTCTACCAACTTCGTGGTATCACCGTACAAGCGAAGATCAAGGTCCACTTTGTAACCGTCTCATCACTCCACCCGCTCGCATACTTGACAGCTTCTGAAGATGTGAAACTCCATCAAACAACCGCGTAATTGGTTTAGTGGTAAAATTCTCCGTTGCCATTCGAGTATCGGGGAGCCCTGGGTTCGATTCCCAGATTACGCATTACAAGGGTAGTGAGGCCCGTATTCTCTTTTTGTTCGTAGTGCTATCCTGATTTTGTTGAGGCTTCCTAGTAGGGGAATTGCTGGGATATTGGAAGTCTGGATCCTGTTCGTTGACCCCATCGATAAGGCATAGCTCGTTGTCGTTCAATTTAGTGCAAGCTGCGTCTCTGAAGCTAATACGATCGACATGACAAGGGTCCCTAGCAGTTGGTTCTTCGACGTCTCCTTTCTCACAAAGTGTGGTTAGGTGCAAAGGTTCCTGGATCAATGGATGCCCAACCTTTCCGTTTTGACTCTGAAGAAGTCAGGGATGGGATGAGATGGGATGGGATATTGACCCATTGAACGGAAGCGCCATCCGAGAAATCGTTTTCCAAGTTGGCGTCGCAGGGACATCTGCGGTAAATAAAATGTGACACATTGTTCTGAATCGTGTTCAGTGGAGGCACTAGAGGAATCACAGCTGATGTGATCTATACAAGGGATAAGATAATATGGGGGATGAATGAGGCGGACGTTGAACGCAACTGCCGAATCACGTGATTCACGTACCTTCCTCAGGATTCAGGACGCGTCAGGTTCTTGACCTAACTATTGGAGTGCAAAAATAAAGCACTAATAAAGAAGTCTTGTCTAAATAACATAAACGAACCTACTAATTTCGTCTCTTGCTCATCCTCATCCTCATCCAGCAGCCAATTGTTCTGATACCCTGAGCTGAGTGCAGGTACAACACTTACCTTTTGTTTCTTACAAAAAGAAATGCATTCACTCCTGGAATACCTACCCTATAATCAATACAATGCAAGGCCCGAGCCGATTATTAAACTATCAACTTCCGGCAGCTCTCCGATTGAGATCCATCCGCCATGTCGTAGAAGGCTGACTGATGACGACGAGATTCAGAATATCGGCTTTCGGCACGCCAAGCACGCGTACGTGTTTCATTTCTTCGAAAGAAACAAGTCGAGGAAACAAAAATAGCAGGAGATGCCACTATTTCCTTGATATTTTCCCGATTCAGTGGAGCTGAACTCGTTCCTGAACCTGTCGCGTGTTGCATCAGTGCTGTCAACCCCGGATTTACGTCACTTACGTCATATCCGCTTACATACAAGGGGATGCAGCCGCACTGACGGGAACAAATATCTCTTGCTGACATTCTTTCTCGTTCAACTGCATTTCTTCTGTCCCAGCAATATTCACCGCAATGGTGGGGAAACGACAATGGAATGCCGACCAAGGTCCTCGTCATCGAGGCCAACACGTTGGTGAAGAAGCACGCCCTCAATATGACGACGGTCCTCGCGATCTCGAAACCGGCCGGTACTCTCACAATGGAGCCAGCAAAGATTCACGACTTAAACCTCGTATTATGAAGTTCCAGGATGCTGCTCGTACAGCTCTCGAAGATGCTCGTCGCGGCGAGATCAAGCGTGCCCTTTTGCACGGTATCGATCGGTCGGGTCTAGAAAAGTATCGCAAGACGGACGAGGAACTAAAAGCGCTAAAGAATAAAAAGCTCCGCCATTTTTACGAACAACAAAATGAGCGGTTAAATGATTGGTTGGAGGTGGACGCTGTGGTGATGGCCATCGCCGATGACGTTCTCGAGTCGATGAACCCGGACCCCGATCATGACGGTGATCAAGAACGCTGTGGAGGAATTCAACGCGTCGAAGGAAATATCGGAGAGTTACTTCCTGACGAGGAACAAGAAAAGAGACGGAAGGCGGCCAGGAAAGCAAACTGGGCCATCAACATTAATGTGATAGCCAACATTCTTCTTCTGGCTGGTAAAACATTTGCTGTGTTCACCACGGGATCTCTCTCGCTGGTGGCATCACTTGTAGACTCGGCTCTGGATCTCCTCTGCACGCTGATTGTCTGGTCCACAAGTCGACTCGTTCTCTGGAGGTTGCATGCCATGCAGCGCCGATTTCCAGTTGGTAAAAGACGTCTAGAGCCCCTGGGTATCCTGGTGTTTTCCATCATCATGGTCATCTCCTTCCTACAGATCCTCCAAGAATCTGTTTCGCGTTTGATGCCTCCACATGCTGAGGCCGAGATTCTTAGCTGGGCCGCTATCGCTTCTCTGCTGTCGACCATCGTTCTCAAGGGGGCTATCGGCCTTGGTTGTCGACCTATCAAGTCCACACAGGTACAAGCTCTTGTACAAGATTGCAAAACAGACGTCATCTTCAACACTCTTTCGCTGTTGTTCCCTTTTATCGGATACCGTGCCAATATCTGGTGGCTCGATGCAGTAGGCGCCGGTCTATTGTCTCTCTTCATCATTTACGACTGGGGCCATACCTGCTTCGAAAATGTGGTGCGTCTCTCTGGAGAAGGAGCAAACGACCACACCCTCAAGAAGCTCATCTACCTCGCATACCGCTTTGCGCCTGTTGTAGCGGGGTTCAAGAACGTAACGGCATACCACGCAGGCGATGGTGTTTGGGTCGAATTCGATTTGTTGCTCGATGAAAAGACTCCATTGAACAGATCGCACGATATCGCAGAGACGTTGCAATACTGTGCTGAGGGTTTGGGCGAAGTAGATAGAGCGTTTGTAACGACAGACTATTCTGTGTCAGGACCGTTGGGACATGCAACAGATTCGGAGTGGAATCACTAGGGAATAAGATAGGGGAGGGCTGTGTATTATATACAAGACTGGCCTCTGGGTTTCTTGGTAGGTTATGTCATATGTTGCTCACAAGATGTTCTTGGGTTGTAAAAGTTGGTGTGGCTGAAATGCCAAGTGGGCCAAGTCTGAATAGCTTCATTGTACAAAGGTCACAAGATCATGTTGAATGTAAATAGATTACACTCCGTGTATCATATACGTTTAGATCATTCAAACTTTTCTTGTTATGTTTTAATCTAGTCTTGTCTTTAATTGTTACTGGAAAGTTCTTCGATATCCGCGCGAGTTGCCTGCCTGTATGCCAAGTATCTACCTGTCTGGGCACATTCTTGGTGTCGCATCGTAAACCTGTTTTTTTCCCATCCAGCTCTCAACTAAATTAGTAATCATGATTATCTTCTCAACGCAAGCACTTCCTCCAGGGTTGTCATGATGAAAGTGGACCCTGAATTATGCCGGCACCCTGATGTCCTCATGATGCGAATATCCATCAAGGTACATGTCAATTCACCAACGCCGTAGTTCAAGGGAAGCCATCAACGATAGAATGATCTCAACATGTTCACAAGGGTTCTCATGGTTGAGCGAGTGCGTTCATAGTTGAGGGCACTCCGTCAAAGGCACTACTCGAGGGCACGCTTTATAACCCACATCTCCCAAGATTGCATCTTGTCCTTGTTCAATACCACCATCAAAATGAACTCAATACAAACCGAAGACGAAATCTATCATGTTCTCATCATCGGTGCAGGCCCCTGCGGTCTCGCCATCTCAGCTCGTCTCCGCGAACACACACCTGCCGCACTCTTCACAGATGAAGAACACCGTCGCTTCCACTGGATCTCCAAGTATGGCAACAAAATGCCCCTGAAGCACGTCCGAAGCGGTAAAATCACAGCTGCCAAATCTTCAGCCCAAAAGTCTCAGTACAAAATGCTCGTGCTGGACGCTGATAGCGATACCTGGATGGGTCGCTGGAACAGACTCTTCAAGATGTATGACATCTCACATCTGAGGAGTCCTATGCTTTGGCATGTTGATCCTCTCGATCGTGATGCTCTTCTTGCGCATGCGTATGCGAATGATAGAGAGGACGAACTCATTGAGATTCGGAACTGTGTGGGTAAAGAGGTCAGCAAGCATGGGAGGAAGAAGAATGGTCAACGAGCCTGCGGAAGAAGGTTAGTCATTCAGGTCAAATATTTTATAGATACTAACAAGATATAGACAAGAAGCTCGTGTTGACATCAACGTAAGAGAACGCAACGATTATTACAACCCCTCTACAGCTCTCTTCTGTGACCATTGCGAAAAGGTCGCTGCTCGGTATAGACTTGGCCCAGACATGATCCGCAAAGAAGCCCTCGAGCATCTTGACTATAGTGAAGTCAAGGGCGTCTCCATAGACGGGGAAAAGCTCTTTACTGTGATATCCAACAAAGTCCGTCGCTACGCTCGTACAGTGGTGTTGGCTGTCGGTCCAGCCAACGTGGCCAAGATTCCACACATCCCTTCCATGCCGAACACTGAGAAGCTCCATCAGGCATGTCACAGCATGCACATCACAGAGTTTCCCGATCCTCTCGTCAAACAGAGAATCGCTGCACGTCGACACACGAATATTCTTGTCGTGGGCGGCGGTCTTACGTCTGCGCAGTTGACGGATCTGGCTATTCGCAAAGGCGTAACCAAAGTATGGCATGTCATGCGTGGACCTCTGCGCGTCAAGCACTTTGACGTTTCGCTCGATTGGATGGGAAAGTTCAAGAACGCAAAACAAGCACAGTTCTACTATGCTGATTCTGACGACGAGAGGATTGAGATGATCAAGGAGGCTAGAGGTGGAGGAAGCATCACTCCCGTGTTCCACAAACGCCTCAAGAAGCACCTCGCCACCAAGAAGCTTGAGTTATTGACGGAAACAAACCTCGTTGATGCATCTTTCGACGCCGAGAGCGGTACATGGACTGTTCAGACGAACCCGCCTGTCGAGATGCCAGTCATGGATTACATGTACTTTGCAACAGGCATCCAAACAGATTTCTCCTCTCTGCCGTATTTGCAGACTATCTTGCAGAAATATCCTATCAAAGGACGAGGTGGATTTCCCTGTATTAACAACGACCTCATGTGGAATGACGAGGTCCCGCTATTCATGATGGGAAGACTCGCGGCACTGCGCCTCGGGCCCGCAGCCCCGAATCTTGGAGGTGCACAAATCGGTGCTGAGAGAGTTGCGTGGGCAATAGAGGATCGATTCCCAAGACCTGGCGAGGTTGAAGTGGTGGAAGATTACAGGAAGGGATATCTATCAGGTCATGGCAACATGTACAGTTCTTTAGCTTGCGAGTGAAGATATCTTGGTATTTAAAATAAAAGCAAGCATGAATAATATCCCTGCTTGACATTCAAAAGGATCGGACAGGGGATATCTTACGCTTTTAATAGGCCAGGTAGGTTCGTAGGATTCAGTCCCATAATGATTTAGCACCGCCACTCCACTTCCCCATAAATGGTTTGTTGTAATTAATACCGGCTGTTGAAAGTCTAGACGAAAATAGAGTTGTCACTGAGAGCATAGCTAGCAAAATAATCGGATCATATACTCTACTCTTAATAGTGATGAATGATCTACGTTTTATGTACCCCAAGTCGGGATATCTTGCCTCGATCGACAACTGTTATTTCCACTCACGGATACATGGTTGACAGCTTAAATAGTCAAGGACTGCAACCACACCCCTGATAGTCTTGGCTGAACAAAGCTCCCCAGTCCCCCCCCCGCTTCGCAAGTTCTCTCCATCTCTCACTCGATGCTCGGAAAACGATACCCTCAATTTTCCTCGGGAAACTTTATCACTCCCGTTTCAACCAGC
Source organism: Fusarium goolgardi (assembly GCA_014899075.1). Taxonomy (NCBI): domain Eukaryota; kingdom Fungi; phylum Ascomycota; class Sordariomycetes; order Hypocreales; family Nectriaceae; genus Fusarium; species Fusarium goolgardi. The sequence goes on from JAAVUI010000376.1 coordinate 19,433, forward strand.
CTATCATGCCTCGAGAAGGAACCCAAAGAGTAAAGACAGGCTGTAGAACGTGCAAGTCAGTATTCTAGAGTTGGGTTTTTTTTCTCTTTTTTTTTTTTCTTGGCTCGTCTCTCGCTAATCCGTGCCCACTTTATAGAACGCGAAAGATCAAATGTGACGAAACATGGCCCAAATGCAAACGATGTACAACAGCGAGACGTGTCTGCGATGGCTATGATGCTCCTCCTGTTGGTTCTATATCGTGGGATCTTCTTCTTCGCGCGCCGCAGCCTAGTTTGATCCCTGTAACGAATGCGCGCGAAGTCCGCGGCCTGTCCTTCTTCCATCATGTCGTGGCACCAGCTCTATCGGGACCATTTGATGGATCCTTCTGGACGTATTTCGTCGCCAGGATGACACATGCTGAACCTGCGGCGCGACATAGTGTGCTTGCCATCAGTCAGCTCTTTGAAGACTTTGAGTATTCGAGGCCGTCTGCTGACAGCTTCGCCATTGTGCATTACAACACGGCTATTAACCTACTCGTACATGGAACTCCGCCATCGACGGACACTGTTCTACTGGTGTGTGTATTGTTTATATGCGTCGAGTTCCTACGAGGGAATCGTGCAGCGGCTATCACACATGCAGCACATGGCTTGCAGCTTCTTAAAGCGGCTGGTCACAACTCTCGACTTGTAGGCACATATAACCAAATAAGCCTCTTTCCAACATTTCTTGTTGATGATATCGGGTCCGCTACAAATAAAACTGGCGGATGCACTGTTTATTCAAGCATGAGCGAGGCTCAACACGCGTTAGACAGCCTGCTTCTAAGATCCATCGACGTTATTCGATCTGCAAATCCGTATCGCCTGGAAAAGATGCCTCAGAAACCTCCTCAGGAACTCTTTGATACACAGAGCGAGATTGAAAAAGATATGGACGCGTGGGAAAAGGCATTCGACATGCTTCAATGCACAAAACCTGCGGCTGACCGTGAAGACCCTGCGTCTTTGGCACTCATGACGCGGAAATTTCTCGGCACAATATGGCTCAAGGAATGTCTGAAGCAAGATGAGATGTGTTTTGACGACTATAAAGATGAATTTGTTCAAATACTGGCATGGATGCGCAAAGCAGCAGACATACTTGAAACCCGACGCAAGAAGCCAACGAGGTTTACTTTTGAAACAGGGTTCAGCCCGATGCTTCATTTCATGATCTACAAATGTCGTTATTTATCGTTGCGCTTGGAAGCGCTCTCCCTTTTAGAGAGGCTCTCAAGCGAAAGGGAATCTTTATGGGATGGATCGCTGATATACACCTTGTCGCGACTCATTATCGAGGTTGAGCATGACATTGACCTTTCGGGGTACTTTAATGTTGATGACTATACATTACCGCCGGACTCGAAGAGAATAAGAGGGTTTCTGTTTGCAGGGCGTCAGGAACCGTTGATATGGGATACATCAACAGCAGCAGATGTGGTGTATTTTCGAATGTGGAGTCCAGAAAGTGGGTGTACATATCGGAGGGAATGTTTGACGAGGCAGACTCCAAAGTTGCATTCTCAAAAAGCAGCGATATGTAGGACAGACAGAGAGAGCAGTTATTTATCATATTAGTCTAGTTTAGTAGTTAGTGGCATATAGACTAGCCTGTAGATAGATATGCAATCTATTATTACATGCTTTTTGTTCCATGGTCAACGATTGGACGACTCCTCCATTTAAGGCAATTGTGGTGGCTGTACCTGAATCTACAGGGGTCGAGTTTCAAATCTAGATACATGATTGGGCAGCTCGCAATTGAATGCGCACTGCTTTGGCGAGCACAGCATCCATCTCGCTTTTGAAGTTCGGACTAATGAGGCTTTGCAAAGAGATTCACAATCAATTGACAAGATATAAGATCTAGAAATACCCAGGTAAAATAGATAATAATTAAATAAACCATTCTACATCGCAAACAAGATGCATTCTAATATTAGAGCTCTCATTCTCTATCTGTTGACTTGCACCGTTACTGCATCTCCAGCTCCAGCTCCAGCTCCAGCACCCACCACCCAAACTAGACCCCACCAAATCACAATCGCAGCTCGCCAACCCAGCACAACAGAAGCACCACCACAAGGCTGGTTCACCACCACTCAGAACATCGCCACTATCGGGGGTACAACAGACAAATACTACACCATCCCCGCCCAGACTATCCAAATCGTCATTCCAACATGCGTCCAAACATACGAACCCGATGAGAATGGTTACCTTCCTCCAGGAACATGCAACGCCCTCTGGAACTATTACCCCAGCTTCTCTGCTGCTGCAGTCTTTGCAGTGCTGTTTGCTATCCTGACGAGTGTGCATGTCTGGCAGGCTGCTAGACACAAAAAGGTACATACATACATACATCCATCCCTGTGAGAAGTTTGCGACTAATTGACGTGGCAGTCTTGGTGTTGGGTTATCATCATGGCGGGCATCTGGGAAACAACAGCTTTCACGTTTCGCGCGATAAGCACAAAGCACCAACAAAGTATCGGCGTTCTTCTCGTATTCCAGATATTCATCCTTCTTGCTCCTATTTGTAAGTTGTCACCACAACTCTTCTCAACAAGCCACTAACAACACCAGGGGTTAATGCATATGCGTACATGACACTCGGCCGAATGGTCTACTACTTTATCCCCAACCGTTCCCTCCTAGGCATGCCAGCCGTCACTTTAGCCGCCATCTTTGTCGGTCTCGATATTGTATCCTTCATTATTCAGCTTATTGGTGGCAGCTTGGCCGGTCCTGGTTCACCTCCGGATGAGCAATTGAAGGCTATACACATCTACATGGGTGGGATTGGTCTTCAAGAGTTCTTTATTGTCATTTTCGCCATTCTCTGCATTGTCTTCCAAAGAAAAATGCACGAGATTCGAGCTGAGAAGGGTATCAAAGCATTTATTGCGTCAGACTGGGGCAAGCTTGTTTGCGCGCTTTACTTTTCCCTCGCCATGATCTCTATACGCATCATTTATCGTCTCATCGAGTTTTCTAGTGGCGAGGGTCAGGACAATCCCCTTGTGACTCACGAGGTCTACTTTTATATCCTGGAAGCGGCGCCCATGTTTTTGGCTTTGTTGACGTTCAATGTTGTTCATCCGGGTAAAATTATGCAAGGTCCTCTTTCAGACATGCCTGGGTTGTTCTCGTTTATCAAGGATAAGATGCGGGGACGAAAGGGAAAGCAGCTGCTGGATGATCAAAGCGACAGTAACGTTGAGATGGGTCTTCGCTATGAACCAACTAGAACAACTGAATCATATATCAAGGAGCCGTCGCGATATGGTTGAGAAGTTGTGTAGAGGAACTGTGATGGTTGTGTTCTTGTCTCATTGGAATTCTCGATACTTGTTCAGTATCAACAGCTTGGAGTTTTGGTATACAATTAGGATAAACTGTGGCATAGAACAATAGATGCATAACCAATCCTTCTCTATCGAACTCAGTTGATATCAATTAACAGCGTAGATGCAAGCCTCATGTCATTATACATGTCGTGATATACTAATGACGAGAACAGCTTCAGGGTAATACTCCAGGATCTGAGCCTCAGATCGTCTAAATTCTGGGGCATGTGGAGCTTAGCTTCAATTAACCATAATGCGACGTCGATCCGACTTACATGCATCCCGTTATTCATTGTATCACTTGTCTTTAAACCATCAAAGATCATCCTACTTCTTTATGAACATCTCGGCTCAAAGCGGCTTGTGTTTCGCTCCTTCCCGCATATTGCGTGCTTTGTATTTGTGATGTCATTTTCTTGACGTCATCATCACATCGTGAGGAAAGTTAACTTGAGCTCAACTACCTACCTCCTGCTTCTCCAAGCTTCAGACTCAACTTATCACAAACAAACCATCTAACAACGAATGATTCAGTTGTTACGAACCAAAAAGATCAATACAACATCACCATAAAAACTGTGACAATGCGATTCCTCACTCCCCTCCGCGCAACAGCCCGCATCGCGCCGCGCCTCACAACCCTCCGTCCCTTCCACCAAGCTCGCACACTTTGCAAGGAAGAAGTCAAGGATAGCAACGGTAGTTTTGTCGACGGACTCGCAGAAGGAGAAGCAAAGGGCCGCACAGGTGGTGGTGAACCTCTCGACGCATCGTCCAAAAACGCACCCCCTCAGCCCAAGGTGTCGAACCAGAGCATCCCCGGTAACCAGACGGACACCTTGACAGAGGAACAGAAGCGTGAGGTGGAGGAGCACAACAGAGATTTTGATGCGAAGCATGATCGGGGGAACACAGCGCCTGGAGACAAGGTTGATAAGAAATTTTGGGGAGGGGCGCAGCATGGTGAGAATAAGGGGAATGTGAAGCCAGATGAGGAAAAGTGATGGCAAGGCGACGGTATTATCTGGATATGTATCGGAAAATGGACCAGTGTGCCTCGAATGAGGCTGATGGATTGTTTGTTAGGCTAATTGTTCCTTCTTCTGCCGACCAGATCTATGAGCGGGCAAAATGAAACAGCCAATAAAGAAAGTCCAAAGACATGACAAAATTGTAAAGCCGAAACGAGATGGGGGTCGGTATGGGAAGTGAGATACATCATCGACAATGAAGTCGAGGTAGACGACACGGATAAGGCAGCCGCATATACGTTGCACGAGGTTAGGACATGCACCTGTTACTATTTCACACACCGACCAGTCGGTGTTGCGACGCTTCAAATGGTGTAGCTACATGGCGCAGTTATATCTCCGGCATTGGGAAGGCATTAGACAATTCTCTGCTAGGTACTCAAGTGATACCTGCATATGAGAAGCGATGTCCAAGCCAAACCATACAATGGTCCAGCCAATCCGTCAGGAGTTGGTTGGGCAACTCAATTGTCGTAGACCTCCTTCTGGAAAGCTTTCCCCTTGCTCCCCAAATGCCTTTTAGTTAGGAACTGGTTGCTAGCCTCTAGGTAGTCTTCTGTGTGATGCTCCATTGAGTTGTATTTGTAAATAAAATGATTGGGCTTTGGTGACGGGAAATGCTCAGTACCTACTAAGGTAGCTACAGGAAGGGGTGGGTGTAGAGGACAACGCCCCCTCAAGAGTCGTGGACCCACTTCGCGGCGTCTGATCGTCGAGCCTAGCCTGTCCTCTTTATCGACTCTTGTACCGGCGAATTAGCCCGGGCCCGAATCCAAATGATACAAGGCAAAAGATTTCTAATAAGGCGCCCACATACTTTTAGACAGCTGAGTCTCACTGCGGCCGAATGAATGTATAATACCTGTCTCTACCGCTAAATACCTATAAACACACAAAGATTACTGAGGGTTTAAAGTATCATAAAGAATCAGCTGTCTCAGTAACAACAAACCTCTTTCGCAGGTACAATCTTTTCTTACAGATTGAGGCTTAGGCTGAGTATCGAGGTAACTGGGAGATAGTGTAGCTTAACGTGGGCGCCTCAGAACAGGTACGTGATGTAAAGCGTGACCGATAGGATAGATTTAAGGAATGGACTACAGGTACGTTCAATACCCATGCCATATACATTATTTTTTTCTTAATTAATAGTCGTTTTCTGGAAGGTGTTGTCTTTTGCCAAGAACCATCGGCAGCACCTCATTCTTACTCAGCATGTGGTCCAAGTTGCGAGCACGAGAGAAGAGTGCGAAATAAGCATAAAGCTATTATCTGCTGGAGAGGAGTGAAACGGTGATAATTTCGAGTCCCTTGTTTCCGGCACATGGATCGTAAACTCGGGGGGTAAGGCAACATACTGAAGCCGAGCCACTCCATTAATTATATAATGCGAACTGCGAACCATGCCAGGCTGAGTAACCTAACCGGCGAACCAGCGAACCAGCCGCCATAGGTATCAACGGCACGCGGGAGCCAAGTAATTGACTTGCTATTGCAGCCGAAGTACAAAAACATACTCCTACATAATACAAATATTGCGTACTGGTCAAAGCCACCAGTGTCGAGAATGATGAGTGTAAAATCTTTCTTTGCCCCGAGGATTTCAGTGACTTGCTTCACATTCGTAAGCAAGCACTCGACAGCCCATCAACCCCTTCATCGTCATATCCTTCACCATGCCTGACTCACAAGAGACTCAAGTCCCCCAAGGACAAGACCCTGTACAACAGAACACTTCATTGCCACCGCAGATGGAGAGATGGTTGCAGGAGAGCAAAAGGGAAATGCCATGGCATCTCCTTGATTCAATTGCTGTATCTAGCACGCAGACGCAGACGCAGACCACTTTCAAGACCAACACCTACACTTCTTCCCAAAACCCTGCTACTCAGGGGAGTGCCAAGCAGATTTGCTGCTCCAAAGCCCTTTAAGGTATTGTTGTTCATGAATATTGGCTTCCGCATGTTCAGCACTGACGACATGATATAGTGGAACACTGCCGTCGCTTCAGTTGGATAGCCTTTGTACATTTCCAGCAGACAGAGACTATGTCTGAACCCGTTGCCATTCCTGAAACGAAACGAAACGAAACGAAACGAAACGAAACGATGCGATACGAACGATGCCAAGGAATATGCCACTGTAACAATACTTTCTGTGCTTGGTATTGATGCGACTATCATGATTACTAGAAACATGTATAAAGCTCTCCTTGGAGCGATCATTGGACTATGTATGGTCAGCGACTTGAAAAATCAAGATATCAGAACATAGTGTGTGTGTGTGTAAGAATATATCAGGAAACTTATAATGGAATCATACAATTTTGTCAAATACAATCTAGCGTGAAGTTTTTAAGTCATCATGTAGGAGGGGAAGTGAGAAGAAATAAAAACTGGCTTACCCAATACTTCATTGTCGACGTAAATCAGACGAACATTTCGGCTCGTCCAGCCTGTATTGTGATGTTATTCAATCCACACTGCCCGACCTTTACGGTCGAGCAAGTCCAGGCGACGAATTGGACCCAAACACTTGACCGATCGCTCCACGAATCTGATCAACAATTGCCTTGATCATACCCTGGGGCTTGCCCCTTCCATCGAGTCCATGAACAGGCTCAGTTCCCATCGTGGGAAGAACGTTATCGCCAGCGGACAGACTGACAAAGAGCGCAAAAGGCACGAGCCAAACGCAAAGCCCAAAGTATGATGCGATCTGTGCGAAACTGGGAACGTCGGCCTTGTCGTAGAACGAGGTACGCTGGTAGGCACGGGTCTGGGCATCGGAAAAGTGTCGGAACCATACGTAGTGATTAACCAGGACGAGAACTTCAGGCTGTTAGACAAACTCTGGCTGATCGTAAAGTCAACATACCACATGAAGCCAGGAAAAGAGGGTCTGTCAGCTTCACGAAAGGGAAGCGTCGCATGTTCCCCAGATAGACAACATGCGAGACAATCGTCAAGATTGTAGCAAAGAAAGGGAACCCATCAACCAGCCACAGAACCAACTGAATCCCAATGACGCTGTAGATAAGTCGCGTCAGGAAGCGCTTTGCGATGACGCTGTGCTCTTCGACGAGCTCCGACAGGTAATAAAGTCCAGAGGCAATAGCGAGAGTCAAAAAAGCAAAACCCAAAAGGGTTCCCACGTAACCGACAAGAGGTAAAATCCACATGTTTGCGTTTTACGTTGCGTTTACTTTGGTTCGTGTAGATGCGCAAGCAAAGCGTTGAGACAAGAGGCTCACATGTTGGGAAAGAGAGAATAGAATTCCCAGGGAGGGGAGAATACGTAAGTATTTTCTGCAGGTTTCAGAGAATGGAAAGGAGGTAGGCAGACGAAAAGGGACACGTTTTTGCCAATCGGTCTAATTTTATTTTCTTAGGTGCCTTGCGTCGGAGGGTAGAGAAGTTCCTGTTCCGGGGCGTTTACCCCACTGTCAAATGAGCTTATCGATAGCCACGAAAAAAGTGTTTCTATTAAACACCAGGAAATCGGCGACAAGGTGTAGTTCCAGGCTTCGTGACCGATTCATTTTGCTGGATTGTTCTTCAATTCGACGTTTTCACATTCAGAGTCTTGCGACTTTTCATACACATCATGTCTCGTCCTGAGGATACGCTGTATGTTGCTACAACCCCGCCATGATGCCCCTCAAGCTCACAGAAACAGTGCGGCCGACGTCCACTATGACGATACCGAAGCGCGAAAGTACACGACGAGTTCTCGAATCCAAAACATTCAAGCCTCGATGACAAGAAGAGCACTAGAACTTCTCGATCTCAAGTCACCATCTTTGATCCTCGATATCGGATGCGGTAGTGGTCTCTCTGGCGAAATCTTATCCTCTGTTGAACCCGAAGACGGTGGCCCTCACACTTGGATTGGAATGGACGTTTCACCATCCATGCTGGATATTGCGCTCCAAAGAGACGTCGAAGGCGATTTGATGTTGGCGGATATCGGTCAAGGCGTTCCTTTCCGAGCAGGTACCTTTGACGCAGCCATCAGTATCTCTGCCATTCAATGGCTCTGCAGTGCCGAAACAAGCGATACATCCCCCGTCGGCCGTCTTACTCGCTTCTTCAACGGACTCTACGCTTCTCTTAGGCGTGGCGGTCGAGCTGTCTGCCAATTCTACCCCAAGAACGACGACCAGCGTAACATGATCACCCAAGCCGCCGTCAAGGCCGGTTTTGGTGCTGGTATGCTCGAAGACGACCCCGGCACCAAGAACCAAAAGCTGTACCTCGTCCTCACCGTTGGTGGCGGTGATCTCCAAAAGAAGGGAGGTGACATTACCGGTGTTGTTGATGGTATGAATGGTGTCGATGTCGAGGACGCCAGACGGTCGATCAAGGCGCATGCTCCGAATATGTCCAAGGGTAGTAAGCAGTGGATTGTCAAGAAGAAGGAGCAGATGGAGCGCAAGGGAAAGATTGTCAAGGCGACGTCCAAGTACACTGGACGAAAGCGACGAATCCAGTTTTAGGCTGGGATGGTATGGATGTGTTTGCATTGTACGGCGTTGGTGGTGAAAAAAATGTTCTTCTAGACCTTTCAATTTGACACGGATACCCTTTAGTTTTGCGTATGTGTTGTTCATTGGGTGTGACATGCCAGGTTGATTGAACTCGCAATGGCTTATGGATCAGCTGGATCAGTTTTCTGCTAAACAGCTGGCCAGAAAGCCTCTTCTGCCTTCAAAACATCCTGCCACTTCCCTTGAACTCGCTTGAACAGCTGCTCCTTTGCATCCTCGCCCTTGTCCTTGACGACATTTGCAACAGCATCATCAATAATCTTTCCCAGATCATCAACAAAGTCGACAAACTCCTTGCATGTCCAATTGTTGATAAACTCCTTCCTCACAGCACCTCCATCAGCATCATCTTTGCCATCATTCTTAGAAAGCTGCGCCTTTGCCCATGACCAAGCATCCAGATAACACTTTTCCGTCCCCCAGTATATCACTGCTGCTTCAAGCCAGGGAAGTACATCCTTTTCGTTAGGAGATACAGAAGCGTATAGTGCTTCCCATCGACGAAGACCTTTGAGTTTAGAGCTCGACTCAACTCGTCCATCTTTGGTCTCGAGGTTGATGTTGATACCGTACTCGAAAGCCGTGTTGATAAAGAACTTTTCCTCCCGTCGAATGTTCACAAGAGCAGCGACAATCCAGTCAAGGAGTTGTGTTGTAGCTCCAGGGTCTACGTTGCGCTGTACGATATCGGGATACTCCAAGAAGCTAAGCAGACGACCAAGACCACGACAATAGCTGTGGATGTAGAGACGATCATTTGCAAGCCAGAGACCTAAAAGGTCCTTTGAAGCTTTGCCATGACCTGCAAGCCGTAGAAATTCAGACTGAGTGGCTCGGTTGTAGCCTTGCTCGTCTGAAGAGAGGAGCTGCTGAGTCAAAGAGTAGGACATTGATGATGAGTGAGTTATTCCCTCAGTCTACGAAAGCGGAGATGCCTTCCAGGTTGATGAACTGATGAGCTTGGCGAAGGAATTATGTCATGATCGGCCTAAAGTTGTTCCATCACAGATAGTTGCACGTTGCACAGTTGAGTGGTATCAATTGAGTGCATTATTGAGGTGTCATGATGTTTATGTCAGGTTGTGGATGAACTTGGATTGTTGTATTGGTTGAACGACTGTCGTAGATAGTATCATAGTACTGAAGATAATTCCTCGAGGAAGACATGAAACACAATCATTGTATTTATCAGCAGTTCGCCAGTAAACAAGTCGATGCAATTGAAGCTTTCACCAGAAATAGCCAGTCAGCACTACTCAGCATTTGTTGACGTTGCTCTCCTCTCGCTTGCGGATATAACTTGGGTGTAGCTTTTTTATACCGACGCAACTGAACTGAGGTCCATATCCGATTATCCGCATCGCTCACATCCACGCGATACTACGTAGCAATCCGCCCTTGACGCCATGTAATTTCCTTTTGGTCTTTTATCCATGCCAACCATGCGACTCCCTTCCTCTAGATCGAACCTCGGCCCTAAACTTGGCAACGTTGAACGATGCGATGCCTTCTCTTGGCTCTCCCGCCAATCGCTCCCAAGTTAGCCAAGCACGCGAGAGACGTTGGTCATGTTTTGCTTTTCCATCAATTCAGCCAACAATGATCGTCATTATCCTGGTCCCCATTGAACCATAACAAATCCCTTTTAATCTGGGGGAGAAGCGGACTCATGCTCGCGATTCGGAACATGACCCGAACAGGGGGTAATTTGCCCACTTTTAATTACTGACTGAATAAATGTCTCCCCACAAAATCAAGGGGGGAACAGATGGGTAGAGGGAAGGCTATTTTGGTAGATTGCGATTGTTTGAGAGTGGGAATGGTTAGTTTCAGTTTGACCAGTTGTTCTTGACCCATTCTCTCGTTGATGATTTATTCTGTTGTGAAGCATCGCGACACTCAAAAATGTCTTGACAACAAGTCCCTCACTGGGATCATCAAACTTTCAGAGTAAGATGCAGGAACGCGTAACATGATGTGACAAGGACCCAGTTCTAGAATCTAGAACTCGTATCACGGCTTCTTCGGACCCGGATTCAATTTCAATAGGACCCCTGATTTATTGATTCGGGGGATCCATGAGCCGTCACGAGGGAGCCAAGGTAGGTAAGCTTTGACAGAGATGAGATCAAGGGGGGGCTGAGCTTCTGAAACATGGAGTTTGGTCTGGGCTTGAGCAAAAGCAAGCAAATAGAGACAGAGGAAAGGAAATGGTATGTTGTTGAAGGTTGCATGTCATTCATTCATTATCGATGGTGGCTTTTTATTAATCAATGCTCTTTCCCTTTCAATTGTCGCTGACGATTCCTTCCTTCCTTCCCTTTTTCCTCCTTCCCAAGTTTTGCTTCATTCTTTTGCAGACTTGGTCACATATTCAATGCGCAAAACAACATCAACTGAATACTTAATTACCATCAATTCTATTCTATTGTCGCTACGTCGTCACTCCCAAACATGATCATCGACTCAAACATTGGCGCCGAGGAATGGCAGGGAACTCGAATCCTCCCCCGCGAAGCCAAGGAAACATGCCGCAATGACATGCAGGCGAATACCTGCGAGAAACCTGGCATGTCAACAGGCGAGATTTTAATCATTCTTCTCATAGCCAGGTAATTCCGCTTCTCCCCATGCCCGTACATGGCTAACCTTTTAGTCTTATTGCTGTCTGCTGTCTTGTGGCCCTTTTATGTGTCTTCCACCGTCGCAAGCAACGCCTCGATAAACTCGAAGACATCAAAGACGTTCAAGAACTCGACGACTACGGCCTCGCCCCCATCAAGCCAAGACCCGTGAAGCTACCCCAAGCACCAACACCAACCTATGACAAAACGCACGAAGGAAAACCCAACAACGCGACAGACGAAAATTGGGATCGAAGAAATCGAAACTCGACAGACTCGTTAACACCGTCACTTCGCCAAGCCATGGGCGTCACGCCCCGCGATACACTGGCCAATAGCTAGAAGCTACGGCGCATGAAACAGGACGTTTGGCGCTGGTAGTCGAGCTACTGCAGCCTGCCGATCACTTATGCATAATAGCTAAAAAGCCGAAAGGCATCAATAAGCTGGTCGTTTTAAGACAGGCGCTACGGATACTTTGCGGTCATTGCACCCGCAATTCGAGCAGCTGGACGGTGATTTACCAGGGTTGGGATAGGATCTGGCATGTGTTTACAATGGCGTTAAAGAGGTCTAATGGTTCTTTGTAGGCGTACTTGGTTTGGGAGAAAAGGATGAGCGATTCTGCCGGTCGGTTTGGGCGGCTTTACTTTTACTTTTACAGACGTAGCGACAGTCACCTTGGAAATACAAGAATACTTTTGATGCATGGATCTGTGATGTTGGCAATGCCGGAAGTCTGTTTATGTACGCGAACCTTGATGTTATAGCGCTTTTGTTGTCATACTTGTGATATCGAGACAGGTCTATCTTCGTCTAGACCATCGCGTTCTTTATATTCTTAGCTTAGGTCCTAAGTTCTGGAGGGTCCTGCTTTTTATATACAGGGAATTAGTATCTTAACTGCTTGGGTGACATACGCTGTGCCATTTATGTAGAGCAGCCCTTGGTAACACAGGCTTGGAAAGCTTCACAAAGTGACGACATCTCCAGTACTGGAGTTGTTACGTCTTCGTTCCAAATAGTTACGACGCCGTCGTTACCATTAATTTTCCGCATCCAAGCCAAACACAATGTCAACCTTTTGTTGGCTAGCCAAAGAATCGTTTGCCACCAGCTTGTCTGATTGTCTGCTCGTATCCTACGACAACATCTCTTCAGCTTGGTACGCTTTCGACAACAAAATCGAAGCGTAGTTGTTAACAGACACGCACTACCTCCAAGGCTTGCACTGAGTCACGAGCGATGGATTCGCATCTTCCTGAATAAGTACCGTGGGAACACGAATGGCCCTGGATCAAACTATGGCAAGTATGACATTTAAATCCGCGGTCGATGGACTATCAGCAAACTATTTCGGACCACGCATGAGTCACGACGTGCTGCGTTGGACTTTTATCGGGTCCAGCTACCTTGTTCTTCGCACGACAAGAACAGAAAATTTAAGAACCTTACTCTGTACATTTGCCCGGAGTTGGATACCTTTGAAGTCTCGAGTTTTGCGAGGGGCTTTGAGCTTTTTACTCACGACGTATGGACCCGCGATCGTCTTCATGTTGGTCTCGTCAACATTGCAACGTGTGGAGTGAATAAAAGACTGGACTTTGACTGGACACTCCCCTGGGGCAGATACAAAGCCCTTGCCGAGCAGGCCCTGCTTAGGATTGAGTGCTTTACCTTGTTAAATCAACATTCGAAACAAGACTGGCTGGCTGGCCGGCGGAGAGACATAACACCCTTGCTAAGCAACCCGGTATACCGTGCTTTTCCTCTCTTTGGTGATACCATCGGCTTTGAACGACTACCATATGATCCCCGACTATGCGAAGAGCACCTAAAGCAAATATACACAGGACAAATGTATCCTAGAATGCAATTCAACGACTGGTTCAAGGTACTCAGGCTCTTGGGAATCAAGCATGATCACAAAGTCGACTATCGTTATGGCATGTGCCATGCAGATGGAGAGTATAGCGAGGATAGGTTCGGACAAGACCGCGACGCCGCTGCTGAATGGATCCGAAAGAATGAGGAGCGTTTTCAATCAAGTTTACAAAAGGTGTGTAAGACCGACGGTCTGCATTATCCCCCTCCTGAGAGCCAAGGCCTTGAAAAATTACCTCAGCAGGCAATAGGATTCTGGATATTCCCCTTGGAAAGCCTCGAGCCACTGGATGACCCTACGCTATGGTTTGGAGACCACCCGGGGTTCGACGGGCAACTCGATCGCAAGAGAGTCTTGGACATGACAAAACACAAGCCAGAGTTGTGTTTGTCAATTATGCATTGATTGCTTGTTTTGGAGAGGCAGCGGATCAAGATCAAACGCTATGAATCACAACCAAGCATTGTATTGACTTGTAGACTAACCTCGGTTTACAAAATGCAAAAAGTCCAAGGTGGTCTAAGCTGCGATAAGTTGGTATTGAAACCAAGTGTGTCGACAATAGTAGGGAAAAAGTTCTTGAAGCCGTTGGTAGCAAGGTGAAGATGCTGAAGGACGACAAAGACCCAGACCTTGGGGTCGGCGATAGCTTCGCGGAGGCCATTCCAAGGGTTGCCGTCACCCTTTTCGCCGACTGTATCTCGGAGAACGCGATCATGGGCGAGTTGTCGTTGCTCAGGGGTGAGCCATCGGGTCGTCAACGGTGTGTCTGGGAGAGTGAAGCACGCCACAATAGCAACAACAAATGTTATTGCGCCTTGAAGGATAAAGAGCCATTTCCAGCCGCTAATACCTGCCATGCCGTCCATCTTTAAAACACCCGCAGCAATGAGTCCAGCAAAGGCGGAAGCAAGGACATTACCAGAGTAGAGGATACTAATTCTAGTAGCCAGTTCTTTTCGTGTGTAAAAGGTCGACAGCATGTACAGAGCACCGGGGTAATAGGGAGCTTCGACAACACCGAGGAAGAAGCGTGTGAGAAGAGCACCCTTGTAGTCCTTTGCCACAGCGGTAAGAGAACTGACAACAGCCCATGCCATCATGAAACCTCCCATGTACCATGAGGGTCGTACGCGGGTGATGATCATGTTACTGGGAATCTGGCCCAAGATGTAACCGACAAAGAGGATTGAAACGCAGGTGCTGTACTCGGTTCCTTTAAGGCCAAGGTCTTCCTCGAAGCCGTTGAGACGGGCGAGAGTGATGGCGTTGCGGTCGAGGTAGTTGAGCCAATACATTGACCAAGGAGTTGGCTGGACATGTTAGAGATGTTGATGTAATGGATTTTGAGACTCACCATGATCCATCGATCAAGCTTCTTGACCAGCTTGATCTCCTCAGGGTCAGACTTTGCTGTCGCATCAGAATAATCTCCATCGCCCTTCTTGTCAAGAACTTCAGCAGAAAACTCCTGATGTGCTGAGTTCTGCTTCTCAGCGTCCAGAGTCTCCATATCAGCCATGGTCTTTCTGTCTTGTGCTGCCATAGTGACTCAAGCTCAAAGTATCAAGAGAAGAAAGTTGATGTTGAGATGAAAAGGATCAAAGCAGGGAGATTCGGCGGTATTTGACTTGATTTCTTTTCCATACTCATTTCCCTGCAGAGTTTGACTTACCCCAGATTTCTAGTGTACCAAGATCCGGGGACATTGCCGTATGCCAAACAAAAGGGCGGGGAATCAACGTTGAGGGGATCACCATGTGGTTGCATCCTTGCTTCGGCGACGGGGCCGCAGACCGAATTGAGTGCCAAGACGCCATTGAGATGGACTGAGATGGACTAAGATGGTGGTTGGGGAAATATTGATCAAGAATGACTTGGAGGTGAAGGGTAAAGATATCCGAGACTGTCGCAGGAGGACTACCAGTATATAGTCGAACTCTACTGCACTTCTAGTCATTAGGCTGTCTCAATTGGCCGGTATATTGACAGTATAGATAGACAGATAGAGACATCGTCACTATCTATCTAGTCTAGTATGTAGGATGGTAGGTTGCAATCCCCCGAGTCAGGATTAGAGTAATTAAGCTTAGTTGGTCGCAATGCCCCATATCCCCAGGCGGGGGTGGTTGCGGTTGCCTCATCTCCATCTTTTTCCCTCCTGCCATTCTTCATATCTCGGCATCTACCACCGAGACGGTCTCCATCGCCGACAAACCCAAATGTGATGCCTTCAAACGCATGCGACAGATGTCACCGTCGCAAGGTCCGCTGCGACAAAATCCAGCCCCAATGCGGTCCCTGCAAGAGAGCAGACGTGGCTTGCGAGTACGCCGTTAGCGAACATCAACTAAGAAGAAGGAACATCCAGAAGTTAGAGCGCAGGATTCGAGAGTTGCAAGCTAATAATGAGACTTTGAGCGCACAGCTGAGACGGTCTGAGGGACCAATCCAAGAGAGACATGGATCAGAAAGAGATACGACGGGCAGCAACACCGAAAGTCCTCTTGGAGATGGAGAGGTTGCTGAAGAGGTTATTCAGATGAGTCTCATTGCAGGCGGTGGACATCACTTTGTCGGTTCAATGAGCGGACTATTGCTTGCCAATTTACTCCAGTCCAGACCTCAACCCTCATCGTCTCTACACGCATCAGGATGGAAGCCAAACGCGATATCAGACCTTACTCCCCAAGGAGGATCAGGGTTACCACCAAAGACTCTTGCATCAGAACTCCTCAAAGCATACTGTAGCCATGACCACCTCTGCTATCCTTTCCTGTCAACAAAATCCCTCTACCGCTCCTTGGACGCAGTATACGAAGAAGGGCGCGACAAAGATCCCGTGGATGCCTTTTTGGTCGACATGATCCTTGCGATAGGCACAGCACAAGTCCACAAGTTCAACTGGAATGGCGTTTACGATGCTGAGACCCATTACAATCGAGCCATGACAAGATTAGCTGATGTTCTTGCAAGAGATGGCATCGAGAGATTGCAGGCTTTGTTACTGGTGTGTCAGTACAGGATGGGAACGACGTCAAGCAACACTACAACGAGTGTATGGCATCTTATTGGTGTGGCTGCTCGGACATGTCTAGAGATGGGGCTCCATAGAGCAGCTACGTATGCACTGCCGCCAGCAAACGAACACGACGAGAGTCGCAAAGCGAAAGAGGAAGAGATGGAGACCAAGAGACGATGTTTCTGGAGTCTTGTCGCATTGGATCGCGTAACAAGTCTCGCACTGGGTCGTCCTTTGGCCCTCCAACTAGAAGATATCGACGTCGATCTACCACTCTCATCAACACCCGACCAACTCCCCGAAGACAGCAGCCCCCTCTCGTCCGCACCCTACGGAACACCGCAATACCGCGCCGCAACGTCCGTCTTTGTGCACATTGTTCGATATCGTCTCATCTGCGGCAAAATCATCAACGCACTACACCGAAGCACCAAGCATGTTTCGTTTGCGAGTATAAGCTACGAGGAGATGCGCACGGCACTGGCGAGGGAATTACAGGAGTGGCATACAGAAACAGCCAATCTCCCCCTTGTAAAGAGGGACGCGACGGCTACCTCTCCTGCTAGCGGGTCGAGTTTTCGTTGCGAAGAGTGGTACCGACTTTTATACCACAATGGTGTGCTTATGCTTTTTCGACCGTCGCCTTGTTTAAACGATGCGTCTGTGAATAGTCTTGCGCTGCAGAATATCTTTGACTCGGCGCGGGAGGCTGTTTTACTATACGCCAGTTTACATCGATCTCGAAAGATGAATTATTCGTGGATAACCATGCATACTGTGTTTCTGGCTGGGCTGTCGTATATTTTTGCTCTGCGACATCATTTGCAGGCCCTTCAGTTACCAACTTCTGAACCCCGGCGAGCAAGATTGCATACGACACCTACCATAAACCAAGTCGTCAACGATACGCGCGCGTGCTCAAAGGTGTTGGTTGCTGTATCGGAGAGGTGGGATCTGGCGAGGAATTGCTCTGATTTGTTTGATAGACTGAGCGATGCGGTGGTGGCGGATGTAGTCGAAGCGTCAACACCAAGCAATCACGGGATGAGTGTTGCTGCGGCAGTACCTTTTTCTGCAGACCTGGCGAACATGACGGTTGATAGTACATTTAGGGACTGTTTTGGGGATTTACAGAGCCTCGGGTTGGACGAGTTCCATAATGATGCGATTTCGCAGCTGTCGCAGGAGTGGTTCTTTGGGTTGGGCGATGAGACACATCAGTATTATTGAGGATGCATACAAGACTACGGCCATCACAACACGCAGCGTGCCTGGCAAAGAACCTACTCCAAGTGCCATAGCCTGTCAATGGTCCCCAGCTATTCAGTTCGCCGAAACTACTTGATCCTAGTTCATGAGTAATTTACCGATCATGACACCTACTAATCCTTGTCATGTACTTCTTAGGCGAAAGAAAATGGACTCGGTCGCCGAGACCGAAAGCCATCAACCCGTGTAAGTGTGTAAGTGGATCGCCACTCGGCGCCGAGTCCGTTAATCCACAAAACATCAACTTGACTTGTCATGATAATCAACTGATGAGACGAATGCAACATTCTGAATACAGAAATCACTGAAAAAAAGAATAAAAAAATTTACTATCAATTTGAAATTGACAGACTGACCAAGTACTCATCAACAAAGCAACTCATTCTCATTCTCATTCTCACTCATACACAACCACAAAATGCTCGACAGACCACCCATCCGTATAGGAAATGTATCCGGCGCAACGGGTGATCACCCGCACGCAATGTCCCGGATGGTCCGCACAGGCAACGTCAATGTCATAACGGGTGACTGGCTCTCCGAGATGAACATCGCCTGGAACGCAATCACCAAGCAAGAAGTCGACCCGAACCTGGGCTATGAGAATGGCTTCTTTGAGCAGCTTGATGAGTGTCTCGACGATATTATGCAGCGGGATATCCGCGTCATCACAAACGCCGGTGCGTTGAATACCGACGCTCTCTACGACAAAGTCAGGGCGCTTTGTGAGAAGCGTGGATATGGAGATGCCATCGTTGCCAAAGTTCTCGGTGATGATGTCTCGGATGTGGTTACGAAAGGAGACGTTAGAGTGACGCATTTGGACCATCCCGAGCAGACACTTGAGACCTGGGGCTTTACGCCTTGTTGCGCGACTGCTTATATCGGATGCTGGGGCATAGTGCAGGCTTTACGTGCAGGTGCTCGTATCGTCATCTGTGGACGATGTACAGATGCGTCTCCCGTAATGGGTGCCGCGGCGTGGTATCACGGCTGGAGAGAAGATCAATACGAAGAATTGGCCGGTTCACTCTTGGGAGCTCATCTCATCGAGTGCGGACCATACGTCGTCGGTGCCAATTTCTCCGGTTTCAAGGATTTTCTCCCCGAACTGGTAGATATTGCTTTCCCCATCGCCGAGATTGACCTTGGAGGGCGCTGCATCATCGGTCGAACTGGTGAAGGCGGTGGTCGCGTCACGAAAGAAACTGTCACTGCGCAATTACTCTACGAGCTTCAGGGGCATTTATACCTTAACCCAGACGTCGTGGCTGATCTCTCGGGGGTCCGGGTCGAGCAGGAATCACAGAACCGAGTTTCTGTCTCTTGCGTAAAGGGGTTTCCTCCACCTTCTACAGCAAAAGTCATGGTTGCTGCAAAAGGCGGTTTCCAAGCCGAAGCAACTTTTTATATCAACGGCCTCGACGTAGCTGAGAAGGCAGCCATGATGAAAGCTCAGCTAGCGCACATGTTTAAAGACGCCAACTTTAGCCGTCTCAGCATCGAACTCTACGGAACACCGGCTGACAATCCAACATCACAGCAAGCAGGTACTGTGTCACTGCGAGTTTTTGCCCAGGCTCGTCGAAAGGAAGACATTGAAGCATCCAAGTTCAAAGTCCCCATCTATGCACTCCGCATGCAGAGCTATCCCGGATACCACATGAACCTTGATTTCAGGACCATGGTTCCCAAACCCTTTATGGAGATGTTTCCTGCTTTGATGCCCGTTTCCGCGATTGATCACCGTGTTGTCATGAGCACGGGTACTACACATCGCGTTGAGCCTCCTCCACATACAGCAAAATACCCCATAGTGCGTCCATCTACTGAGACGCATGGACCGGTGGACATGCTTACCTTTGGACCAACCGAGTGGGCACCGCTGGGTAGTATCGTGCACGCGAGGTCAGGCGATAAGGGTGATAACTCCAATGTTGGGTTCTTTGTGCGAAACGATGACGAACACGCCTGGCTAAGGAATTTGTTGACTGTTTCGAAGCTTAAGCAGTTGTTTGGAGATGATTGGTTCAAGATGAATCCTAATAGGAGAGTTGAGAGAGTCGAGTTTCCAGGCGTCAACGCCGTGCATTTGTAAGTTGATCCTACCTGTGGCAACAAGATGCTAACCACGATGCAGCCGAGTTTTGGATAACTTGAATGGAGGTATTGCTTCGTCTGATCGAATCGATGGGTTGGGCAAGGGGATTGGAGAGTATTTGAGGAGTCGATATGTCGATGTACCAAAGGCGTTTTTGGACAGAGGGCGGATCTAATACAATCTACAAGTATATATAGATGTAAATTAGATTCACCAGTCACTCTGAACTTGATAACTATAGAATCCTGACTAAGACTAAAGCTTAGTTCGTTCTTAATGGATCACCAGAGCTTTTCAGCTGGACGCTGAACTGGTAACTCCTCGAGAACTCTCATCAGACAAACACTTGAGAATATTCGTACTATCAAACAGATACCCTCAATTACATGCCGCCAATACCTATGTGCCCCGGGTTGTTGGAGCACTGCCTGAGCTGCAACCCACATACTCAAACCTCATTCGCCAATTAAGTTGAACCGTTCTTCAGTGCAGCTTCAACCGAGGTTGGAGTAGCTCGGTCTCCGCGATGAAAGTGCTTGCCAAGACCCGAACGATAATTAAGCGCGATATATCAGATAGTCAAACATCGATCATAGAACATGTACAAATGCGCATCATGACCATCTCACACAGGCAGTCTTACAAGATGCGAGCATACTGACACACAATCACACTCATAAAACAAACAGACATGGACTTTACAATATATTCAAGACTGCGCAAGTTCATGTTACACGTACAATCTCCTTCACTCTTCCACTATATCATCTTCCTCTGCTTTTTCTTCGACGTCGCCGCCAACCCCTTCCTCTCGTAACGCCTAAATCCGCAGACTCCCTAGTCGTCACAGGTATATATTCGATCGAGGTAATGGTGGTGTGGGTTCAAAGTGTTGTGCGTATATGTCCAAATCGTCCCGCTATCACACAGGACAAGACAAACGAAAATGAAATGGGATTACGCATGGTTTGTTTTGTTTTGGGGGGATATCAGAAAAGATGCTGCATTTAAACGGTCTCGAGCTTGTCGAGGATGGCACGGGTGAACTCGTGGGTGGTGGACTTGCCGCCCATGTCGGGAGTGCGGACCTTGCTGTGAGGTTGTTAGTGGATGTTTTTTTGAGTATAGAACGATAAACTTACCCCTCGGCAATAACGGCGTAGGTGGCCTTGGAGATGCGGTTAGCATGCTCATCGAGACCAAGGTGTCGCAGCAGCATGCTACCGGACAGAAGCATGGCAGTGGGGTTGGCCTGGTCCTTGCCCTTGATGTCAAGACCGACGTGACGGCAACCAGGCTCGAAAACAGCAACCTCACGACCCATGTTGCAACCAGGAACAATGCCGGGACCACCAACAAGGGCGGCACCAATGTTGGACAGGATACCACCGTAAAGGTTAGGCATGACCATAACGTCGAACTGCTGAGGACGAGAGACAGCTTGCATGGAGGCGTTGTCGACAATCATGTCGTTGGTCTCGAGGGTGGGGTAGTCCTTGGCGACCTGGTGGAAGGTGCTGCGGAAGAGACCGTCGGCAAGCTTCATGATGTTGGCCTTGTGGATGCAAGTAACCTTGGATCGACCGTTGGCGAGAGCGAAAGAGAAGGCGAACTTGGCGATACGCTCAGACTTGGCGCGGGTGATGATCTTGAGGGACTCGACGACACCCTCGACGCTCTGGTGCTCAAGACCAGAGTACTCACCCTCGGTGTTCTCTCGGATGATGCACAGGTCGACGTCCTTGTGGCGGGTCTCGTAGCCGGGGATGTTCTTGATCAAGCTGATGCTGGCGTAGATGTCGAGCTCCTGTCGCATGGCGACGTTGAAGCTCTGGTGGCCGGATCGGCTGATGGGGGTGTGGAGGATACCCTTGAGACCGAGCTTGTTGCGCTTGAGAGAAGCGACAGACTCGCGGAAGGCATCCTCAGTTCGGCCGGCGCCCTCGAGACCGGAGACCTCGATCTGCTCCCACTCAACGGGGACGTTGTCGGCCTTGAAGACGGTCTTGACAGACTCGGCAACCTCGGTACCGATACCGTCACCGGGGATGAGGGTGACGGTGTACTTGCCGCCGTACTTGGCAGGCTTGAAGATGTCGGACTGGACGGTGGCGAAGGATCGGGCGAGCTGGGGTTGTTGCTTGGCGACGCCGCGCAGCAGCTGGACGAAAGTTAGCGATATGATCAATTGAATTTTGAAGTGTTTGTCCAATCAATCTGAGCCATTTGTGTACTGTGATTGTGTCCCTCATTCATCTTTTCGCACGACTCCAATTCTCGCTTCGTCGCAATGATGATCATGACATGATACATGTCGTCACCCACAACTGATTCACTGCGGGCATTCCTCCAAGAATAAAAAAACACCACAGCAACACACAAAAAAAAAAACCCCATCATGATGGCGACAGACAAAACGTACCTGGGCCGATCGAAGAGATCCTCGAGACAACATGATGACGGGTGGGGGTATCTTGAAAAAGTAGAGAGGAGAGCTTTCTTAGGAGGGGAAGGATAAAAAGCTAACTGCACCGCGCACGAGGAGAGAGAGAGGGGAGGAAGATGAAGATTGAAGAGGAAGAGATGTTTTCAAAAGTAAGAGTTTAGTTTAGGTAACATAAGTTATCTAGCTACGGGAAGGAAAGAGAGAGAGAGAGAGAGAGAGCAAATCGCGCATGGCCCCTTCCGCTTTCCGTTTCGTTGCCCAGTTCCAGTTCCAGTTCCCGTTTCCAGAGCCTATTTTTCTTGGATTTGCTCTATTGGTGTCGCATTGGCCGAGCTTGACATATTTTTCTCTCTCTTTTCTTTCGGCTGCCGCTCGGAAAACGCGATTGTTCCGAGCTGTCACTGGTTCAAGTGGAGTTGAAAGCCCGGAGGCTTAGTCTATAACTGGTAGCTTGTGGGGTTGAACCTCTCTGTAAAGCCGGCTCCGTCGCTAAATTTTAGTGCTCAAGGGCTGGGCTGGGCTGGGCTGGGCCGAGCTATCGACGCAAACGATATACGTCACAAAAATAATGTCGAGCATGAACCGAACGGGACAGTTCAATAATCGATTAATGAGTCCATATTTATGTCCATTCAATTGGTCTTGTATCCATCATCACCATGATATACACATATAAGCTAAACAACCCTCTCTCGGCACGATTCAAACATATCATGACGACCATGATATCGAGCTTTATTCTCCACGTGGAGCTTTTCAAGCGGGCCAAGCAAACCTTGGCGCGTCAGGTTGCAAGCATTGGGTTTACTCGGACGTCGTAGTTACGAAACTATTAGAAGACGATATTCCGAAGCAACTGAGATAACCTCATCAAGTAGTCCTGTTCGACCAACATATCGCTGATAAACAATGGACTTGGCCATCAATATTCTCTTCACATACTCTGTACCAGCTATTTGTAGCCATGCCTATATCCTTTGTACGTTCATCCAGGCTACTAATCCATCCTTTTTCATTCATCACAGTCCGCCTCATAATACTCATAATATGTATGCCATACAATGTAAAACCAAAACGCCAGAAACCCCGATTCGCGCTTTCTCAAACACGTGGCTCATCACTCGGGAGAAGACACTAGCCCTGTACATCTTCATCTTCGTCCAGAGGTTCAACGCGTACCAAGATCTCTTCGAGAAGTCCCTCCAGGAAACTACCAACTTCTCGACCCATTCCAACAGGTTCAGCCTTGTCGTAATGATCAATCTCTTTGCAAACATGTGCAAGTTTGTAGACCAACTTTCTCAACTTTTCATGCGCAGCTTCTGCTCGTTGCTGTTGAGGTGGGATTTGAGCTGGGTTCTGTCCGGGCTTATACAAATGCTGAAGATTGATCTGTCGCCGCTTAAGCGCCTCTTCAAGTGCTGGGAAAATGACATCGTTAAGAGCATCCAGCTCGCCGTTCGGGTTAGCTGGCGAAGGTGTAGGGAACGCCGAAGGAGCAGTAAACTCGGGTGGGCTAGGTGAGTTCTTTGGGGGAAGAGGCCGGGGACCTTGGGCTCCTCCAGGAAGAGGTACAATAACCTGAGGCGTAGAAGCGTGCTGTAATGATGGCATTCTTTGCTGCGAAACAGCCTGGTTCGGCCGGTATGGGGGTATTTCCGGAAGACTCATTTGTTTGGTGGTTGTTGGTCGTGTTAGATGCGCCGGCGGAGCAGGTGGTCTCTGTGGGGGTTGAGGCTGAGGACTCCTGCTCTCCTTTGGCTCATAGCCCAAGTTGAGCATACCAATGTCACGCTGCAGTTCATTTTGAAGCTCGCGATCATACTCCGGGGACTCGGGTACCGATGCGTGTACCGGTCTCAATGGCCGAGGAGTATCTGCGCTATCTCTAGTAGGCAACTTCAACGGAGTTTGAGGCAACGCTCTTGTAGGTGATAGTGGCTGTTGGTATTGCGACTGTGGGACAGCCTTTCGTTGCGGACTTGACTGTCGTGAATTGGGTGCCTTGACAGTTTCAAGTGGCTGAAGTGCAAAATCTCGCTTCATAGGACTGGCTTCGCGTCGTTGCTCACCATAATCCTCTTCACTTTCCAGAGGTCTAGAGGCACGAGCGTTTGTCGCATTTTCGTCCAAAGTGTTAAGGCCCGGTCGGTTGACAATGCCCCCTCGATCACCAACAAGTCTGACAGTGCCGAAATCCCACATATCCTCGTCGACGCGCTCGCGTTCTGCAGGAGGTCGGCCATCGTGGACAGATTCCCAGTTATCATCGTCCTCGCCTTTGTGCGTAGCTGCCCAGCGGGAGTGTCTCTCAATGAGCTCAGTCAGGTAGGTTGTCCGCTTTGCCCGTCTAATAAACGGGTGACGCAGCATATCCTTCGCTGTCGGTCTGTCTTTGGGATCTCGTTGCAGACATGACTCGATGAAATCTTTAAAGGCTTTGGTAAAGTTGCCTTCGAGCCGCGGTGGAGGGTTCTTGGGGATGAGGAAGAGGACCTTCATGGGGTGAATATCAGCATAAGGGGGCTCCCCATTTGCCAATTCGAGTGCGGTGATACCAAGAGACCAAATATCGGCCTTGTGGTCGTACCCAGATTGCTTAATGACTTCTGGGGCCATCCAAAAAGGGGTTCCGACAAAAGTGTTCTTCTTGGTCATGGTTGCCGAGAGCTGACCCGAGACGCCAAAATCGGCCAGTTTCACCTGACCGTTGCTGCTGAGGAGTACATTTGCAGCTATAGATAGTTAGTAGTGTTTTGACAGTCAGTGATGTTTTAACAGTTGGCGCTCTTCTTACCCTTGACATCCCGATGCAGCTTCTTGTCCGTATGGAGGTAGTCCAATCCCATAAGCAACTCTCGCACAATAATGGCAATGTAATCCTCGCTGATCAGTCCTGGCTTCATGAGGTCGGCGCAACTTCCACCTGAACAAAACTCCATGACAATCCATAACTCGGCGCCTTTCGCATAAGATCCATAGTACTTGGTAACATATGGGGATTGTAGCTCGGACAGGATGGCGATTTCCTGTATAATATCCTCGACCTCGTCTTCGGCGCTCTCAATGTCGATGACTTTGATCGCAACAGATTGACCTGTTCGTTTGTCGACTCTATCATCTTATTAGCTGGAACTTGCAGGCGCAGGATAGTGTACGTACCCTTTGTAGACTTTGCCAAAGCTACCACCACCTATGCAAAGTTAATTGGTTGCTCACAACATTGTCGCGCGATACACGCTGTGCTGATACTGACCGATGCAG
This sequence comes from Fusarium goolgardi, assembly GCA_014899075.1. Taxonomy (NCBI): domain Eukaryota; kingdom Fungi; phylum Ascomycota; class Sordariomycetes; order Hypocreales; family Nectriaceae; genus Fusarium; species Fusarium goolgardi. Next base: position 45,003 of record JAAVUI010000376.1, read on the forward strand.
TATTCCTTGGAGTAGAGGAGCTCCGGGTCCAGAGCTTCATTTCCCTCCTCAATGTCATGCTCGCGGTCTGCCATTGTGTTATCGTTGCAAGGTCGTGCTTTTCGAGTCGCAGAGGCTTTGCCCCACGTCTGAATGTTGGTTCTTAAAGTTCTTGACCGCGAAAAAGATGAACGATGGGTCGGCCGATGGATACTCTAGAGCTTCCTCGTGTCAAGCAGCGCGTGCGGTTGACTGGAAACAATTTAGAGTGGGATATCGTAGTTTGGCGGTGTCGCTAACCCCACCACTGGCAAAGAGTCGTCTAATATCGAACCGGGCTCGTGGTAACGTCTGTCTCGGGTGTTGAGAATTGTCGAAAAATAAGAGTAAGAAAACAAATTGAAAACAGGGAGATGATGGTGTGCCTAAATGAAAAAGGGAGCCCAGTCGATGAGAAAAGAAAGGAAATAATGCTGTCGCACAGCGCAGCCAATCCCCGAGTATGCAAGGGAAAGAGACAACATGCAACCAAAACAAGCAGGCGCAAGCTAATGGAAGGAGCAACAGCTAACGTTAGTGATTTCCCACTATAATAATAACGGCTGGTTCTGGTTCAGGCGTTGCTGTTTTGCATTTGTTGCTATTTACCTGGCAGGTGGGGGTTGTTGAGGAGCAACCAGTCGAGTACCTGATTGCCAATCATCCAATTGAACGCATCGATCCTGAATCGATCTGCTCATGGCTCTTCTGTTTTTGGTGTCACCATGACCTTGCTGACCCCTGTAAGTGCCCATCCATAGGAGCCACCTCCTCCCCGCAGCCGACATGAGCGCGGGCAAGATCTCCAGCTAGGGCCTGACTTGCTCGACCTTGTCTGGAGGCCAATTCCTTGCATCAAGGCCGATCTATTGACTATGAAATTAGGCATTTGCACAGAGGACGGACAGAAGGTTTTGTTTTCTCAAGTTATAATAATTTATTGGCTCATGTTCTCTGGTGAAACACACAGGAATGCATTGCCTGTACATGATCGACGTGGACCAAGCGGCGCCATTAAATGTCATGGCCATACTCCGTACTCCGTAATTCTGAGGAAATTACCATGGTTCCTTGCATAAGAAATTATGTTTGTCGTACATTAACTTTCCCATGCATCCACTGATTGGATATCCCAAATCATGTATCATTTCTCATCTTGGTTGTGGGCCTAATTGAGATGTCTAAAGATGGTGTCCTCCCTCCTGTCCATGATAGACTGCAATCCAGCCTTGGTGCTTCTCAATAATTCATACCGGCACATCCACTACCCGCAGCCAGTCCAATATGCTCCAATGGCCCCAATAACTATCTATTTGCAAATGCCTGCTATAGTCCGCATAAAGAGAAACTCATCCGTCATGTCAGTCATCACTGTTCAGTCCTCAATGAACTCAATCATAACTGTGCCCTGCTTGAGACCTGTGTCTGCAATAGTCGCGTCCAAACTCTCCATGAGGTCCTGTCCAGCTGGCATCCTCTTGAGTTCAAACTCAACGCCCTCTTTGCCTTCCAGAGGCTCTGCCTTGAGCCATTCGTAAATTCTTCGCACTTGATCGTCCAGGTTGAATCGGCGAATGACACGACCAGTGGGATGTCGGAACTGGATTCGTGTTGTAGTTGTTGGATTGGCCTCTGGCTCAGTGTGTGGGTCGGTACCAGAGATCTTCGCCCAAGGGCTCTGCTCGACGGGGGCCTCAGGTTCCTTGCCTTTGCCCATCTCCTCCGGCGCAGGTGACTTTGTCAGAGCATCGGGATCATGAAGGTCAGACGTTGAAGAACCTCCACTTCCAGAAGCACCCTCCAAGCTGTTCTTCAGAGCCATCTCCAGCATCTCATCCTCGGTCATGCGCTCGACGTCGACTCTTTGTGGTTTGCGAGCTGTGGCTTTGGCAACAGGGTTCTTGCTGTTGGCTGCGAGGCTGTAGCGGTCGAGGAACTCGGCAAGCTCGGCATGGAAGTCCTCGGCAGAGGGAAAAGGCTTGCCTGTCCATACCTTGACCTGCTCACCAGTTCGCGGGTCGATGATGGAGACGTGAGGGTAGTTGTCGGGGTTCTGGTGGGATTCGTTTGGGAAATAGAATGTGAGAAATTCCTGAGCGTCAGGAAAGTCCTTGTCGTACTGAAGAAAGATAAACTTCTCTCCAACAATTTCCTTCACGGCCTTGTCCTTCCAAATGTCGCGGTTCAGGGCCTGGCAGTTAAAGTCGTTCATATCCTGGAGGTTAACCATGATCCACTTCTTGTCCTCCTTGCCCAGAGTACGCGCGTCATCCCATCCCATTCGTGCCATCAAATCATAAGGTGGACGGAATAGATCTTCCAGTCGTCTCGCATGAGCACCGTTCTCGTTCGACGTTGATGGAGCGGAGCGTCGTTCGGGATCGGCCCATATTTGCTGAGAGAATGGTCCTCCTGCACGATTGGCTATACAGAGTCAGTACAAGACCGAGACATACTCAGTGATACTCACGTGGATTTTGCCGCCGCCGTTGTCTCAGGTCTTCGAGAAAGGCTGCTTCCATTCCATCGTCATGCTCGCCGCCACCCCAACCAGGTGCCACCAATGTCTCGGTAGTTCGCGCAATCGGTGCCCGCACATCATCCGGGTTTCCTCCTGATCCAGGCCCTTGGTATAGTTCTTCTTGGAGGCGCTTAGCCATGGCTGCATCTTCCTCTTCTTGCGCCAGAGCTGCCGCTTGGGCTGCAGCCGCTCGATCGTTGTCGTCATTGTCACTAAAGTCATCGAGTTGCATATCTTGGTCATCGTCGCTATCGATGTGAATAACGCCCGCCGAGTCTTGTCTGCCAGCGTTGCTTCTTCCTGGTTGTGCAGCGGACCCAGCTGGCTGGTTTGTTGAAGAAAGACCAGCTCCTACACCAGAAACCAAGTCGGGGTTTTCGTAGAATAGTTCGATGGCGCGCTCAAAGTTACCAGAAGTCATCTCAAGGAAGCTGCGGGCAACATCAGTGCTTGCGCCAGTAATGGCCATAAAGGTGGAAATATTGTCATCCATAGCGGCGGCGATTCCGGCTGGATTATCGGGCTGCTAATTATTTCGATATACAAGTTGTCGTTCGTGTTCAGGATGCGAATCGAGAATCGAGTGCGAACACGTCGTCGATTGATATGATCTCGCAGAGTTCGGTGTAGCTCTTGGGTAGAAGCAGAGTCAATGCCCCGCTGTTATCATAGCGGGGAGAGTGTCGGGTTAAATAATCGCTCGCTCTCAAAGTTTCGAATGAAATCAAAGAAGTTTGATACAAAGTTTTTGTTCTTTCAGCTCGCCAATATAGTAGTTATGTATGAAAAGCAGTTCTGCTGTGATTTGTGAGCTTTCAACGCAGGTGAAAGTTGAAGTGGAAGTGAAGCACAGACATCAAAAGACAGGCACCCAACCACAGTGACGCAACCAGATCAGTGGAGCTAAAGATGTTTCTTTGGAGGGGCAAGTGACAGGGGCTTCAGAGAACGGTGGCGGAAAATCGATGACGCGACTTTTATGGTTCATTTACCCTGGAGTCTATATTTGACGGCTGTTTTAACGCTCAGAAGCTCGTGATTTCCAAGAACTTCTGATGGCTGTGAAACTGAAATTTAGTTTATTTGTTCCTCAACATCGGTTTTGAGTAGGTCTTGGGCAACGGGGTGGAATTGACTGGCGACGTATTTTGTAAAGAGCTCTCCTTCCATGGGACTCACATAAGCGCTCTGACAAAGGGAAATTCTACAACAGGCATGTGCTGTGCAACCTTCGTTTCAAATTACCACTGATAAAGAAGGTACCTGACATCAGGATATCAGAAAAGTTGGCCGCTAGGAGCATACCTAAGAGACGAAATAAGTAGGTCAGCTTGTGCTACTTAGGCCAGACCTCTTAGGCTATATACTGACTAAAGCTAATCTAATATTTCTATCAGCCACTAAATCAGTACCAGTTTTTATGCGATGCACCTGCTATGTTGATCTTGTTTAAAGTCGTTGAACTTCTACACGTGACATCCTGTCAGCTTAGTCATGATTCTAGTCGTAACGATGGTTGACTGAGACTGCCTCAAAGACACCTACTAGGTAGTCAAACGCCTCGTCATTTGAGCTGCCTATTGCCCCAAATAAAGCGCTGTCTTACCTTTCATCTGCACTTGTTTTTAGAAATTTGTTCGATACCCAGCTGTCGCAATAGGACCTCTTGACCAAAGTACCCAAAAACGAAGACCCCCGTTTTTTTAAGGGACAGAGGTACAAGCATTCATAATCATGGCGACACCGTCGTCCAAAGAAAGGGAGCTCCAGCTGCTAGATAGTGTGGAGCTCAAGATCCTCAACGTTGCCAATAAGGAAAAGAAGCTTCATGAGTTGTTACAACGGTACCTTCCGCCCGTCCTTGTCAAGGCTGCCAGTGAACATGCTCAAGTTAGAGCCAAGGTAAGGATTTTGAGGTATGACTATGGGCAAACGCTAATACTATGATAGGTGGTCCAGATCTTTTCCAGGCTAAAGACCTTTATCCAACCTCCCGAGTAAGGAGACCGTATTTCGTTGGGTATTTAGTACTGACTCAAATTAGGGTAATTCTACCTGTGGGCGCTCTTCTTGACCAGTACAAGTCAAACGAATCCCCACTAGTCAAACAGCTTGACATCTCTGGAATACAGCATAGTATAGAGCGCTTGGATGATTACGAGAGAAGAGAGCTTATTCCAAAGGCTTTGGCTGGATTCTCCAAGGACGAAGGCGTTGCTCGATCTGGGCCCTTCTTCAACATCATTCTTCGTCTTCTCCTTGATGCCCGTATACCTCCAAGGGGTAGTAAAGATGACACCGACTATCGACAGGCAATTGGACTATCAGATGAGGCTGATGCGAAATATCTTGCCAGCCTTATCAGCATCTTCCTGCGACTTCGGAACCCTACGCAAAGCCAGAACTGGTCCACGGCGAACCCAACTCTAACAAAATCCGAGCTTGAGTCCCTCGCCGTGGAGAGCCCAGAGTCTCAAAAGGTCTTTGAGAGAATGGCGGAACTGAAACTCAAGCTCGTTGCGTTACTTGCAAGCGGTGCTTTTACAGACGAAGAAAAGTTCCTACCCGCGCTTTATGCCGCCTCAAGTTTCGACAACAGGCTAGTATCGGCAGCTGAGGAGGTCTTGAAGAGAAGTTCCGTTTCTATGGAGGATGAAGCTCTTGTCAAGCGTCTCTTTCATGCACACTCGATACTACCACCTACTTACCGAACTCGTATCCTCAACATGCTTTCTAAATCCACAATCTCAGCAACCATGTCCGACGACATCATGGCTGTCGTTAAGCTCAATTTTTCAACCCAAGACCAATCTACAGATGCTCTGGCATTAAGCTTACTTCCGAAAAGCGCTTTGGAACAAACCAAGCTCCACACTGCCGCGTTCCAATACCTTGCTTGGGTAGCCCGTGTTGGGCCTTCGCAAGAAGGCTTCGATATTGCCGTTCCCCTCATTGATACAATGGGCGGTTTTATCGAGAACCATGGCTGGCCTACTCCCGAACGGACATCACACGACGACATTGCGCTTCGATCTAAAGCGTATGAGACGATTGGAGTGCTAGCAAGGAGCGCCAAAATGCCCATTGAAAGGCGGCTACAACTTGCTGGTTGGCTCTTCAAGTCTTTGTCCGAAGACCCCACCAATGACGCCGTTGTCAACATCGACGGGGCTCTTTCCAGCTTGACGACCAACATTCCAGCTACTTCAGGTAGTAAATCTGAAGAATTGAAAACGATGCTGCTTACATATATGTCTCTTCCCGACGAGCCCCCCGTTATCAGGAGTACTCGCCATGCCGTGGTCAAGTGGGCGAACCAGTGCCTTACCTTTTCAGATGTACTTGGCCGCTGGATCGACATCTTGGCAATTGGAGCTCACCAAGACGAGAGGAGTGATGTTGTCGAACAGGGCCACAAAGGTCTCGATCCTTGGACTTATCATGCGCATGCCGAGGCCGACCCTGCGTTGCCAGATTGGAAGGAAATGGTAGCCACCTTTTTTGGCTCTAAAATTAAGCCAGAATCACACACAGAAACAGCAGCTCTACCTGGACTAGAAAAAGCTCATTCTGTGTTTGAGAATTTTGAGGGATCCCGAGTGGCTGCTTTTCCAGTTGCTCTGCGCTACTGCAAGCACATCATGTTTCTGACAGCTCTCAAGGATTTTGAAGTGCAGCCTGACTGGATGCAGACACTTGACGCCAGAGTAAAGACGGATATCAAGACCCGACAGAAGATCCTCGAATACCTGCACACTGTCGATAGCGCGTTTGTAGTCTTCTATCTGAAGGCTTGTCTTGATGGTGCTTATCTGAAAGACTCCCCAATCACGGAAGAATGTCTTCGTTGCTTTGTCGACGTGGCCTCCCTAAGCCCTGGTGGTGCATTGGGATACTTGACCGAGTTTAGTGATGGCCTCTTCCAGTTGGTCAAGTCAAACAACAAGGAGATCCGATCACTGACAGCACGGGCTCTGGGAATACTTGTGTCTCATTTGGCAAATGACACTAATACGATAAATAACTGTCGCCAAACCTTGGGTGCGCTCTTTGAGAATGCTGGAAAGCTGGTTGGACCCGAGCTCAATGCAGCAGAGGGAGGACTATTAGCATACAGCTATGTATGCTCCCGCAGCGTTTACTATGGCCAGCCTGTCCCTGAAGACACTCAATACCCTCTCCATCTTCTTACAGGAGAGAATGTTGCCCCCTCTCTTTATGACACTGCGTTGGAGGCTTTCGCCCAGCTGTGGACTGCCGGTCTTGCTATTCCACAGTGTGAAGGAGACCACCCCCTCGAGACAGTTGTCAGCAAGCTCGTCACCCTTGCGAAGAAGGGCAACGAGAAAGCCATTCTTGCTCTTGGAAGGTTGGCAGTGGGCCTGGACCAGAATGAAGAAACGGCAGAAGATGGTTGGTCACATGGAATCATCGGTAACATCCTCAAGGAACTATTCGCTTTGCACGAGATCAAGCAAGTCGAGGTTCAGTTTACTGTAGGAGATGCAATCACTGCAACTCTAGCACGATGGGAGTCCGACTATGTTAAGCTGACTCTTGATGTCGAACCTCGCGGCTGTCTCCAGAAGCGTAACGGTTCACGAGGTCCACTTCTTACTGCTGTTCTCAACAAGATCTTTGCAGATTGCAAAGCTACGAAGCCATCCTTACTCAAGGCCTCTGGTATCTGGCTATTCTGCATCGTTCAGTACTGCTCTCACTTGGAAGAGGTGCAGTCAAGACTGCGTGAGACCCAGGCTTCCTTCATGAGGCTTCTCAGCGCACGCGACGAGCTCGTACAAGAGACTGCTTCTCGTGGTTTGTCTTTGGTTTACGAACGTGGTGATGCAGATCTCAAGAGTGCTCTTGTCAGGGATCTCGTGTCTGCATTCACAGGCACAAGCACTCAGCTCAAAGTTGACAAAGAGACAGAATTGTTCGAACCTGGTGCACTACCAACTGGCGAGGGCAGTTCTATCACCTCTTACAAGGATATTGTTAACCTTGCCAACGAAGTTGGCGATCAAAGACTGGTCTACAAGTTCATGTCACTTGCTGCAAATGCTGCAACTTGGTCGACCCGTTCTGCGTTTGGTCGTTTCGGACTCAGCAACATTCTATCTGAATCGGAAGTTGACCCGAAGCTGTACCCCAAGCTCTACCGATACCGATTCGACCCTAATCAAAATGTCCAAAAATCCATGGATGATATCTGGAAGGCGCTTGTCAAGGATTCAGGCGCTGTTCTCAGCACGCACTTTGACGATATCCTAGACGATCTACTTAAGAGCATTCTGGGACGTGAATGGCGCATGCGAGAAGCAAGTTGTGCGGCCGTCTCCGAACTGATCCAAGGACAGCCATTCATCAAGTACGAAAAGCGATACCGAGATATCTGGACATCAGCCTTAAAGGTGCTTGATGATGTCAAGGGCTCTGTTCGAGAGGCTGCATTCAAATTGTGCCGAACATTATCCAATACTCTTGTTCGTCAACTTGAAGAGGGAACCAACGGATCTTCTGCTCAATCCATGATGAAGGAGGCTCTTCCATTCCTTCTTTCCGACAAGGGCATTGAAAGCTCGGTCAAAGAAGTTCAAGCTTTCGCAGCCATTACTGTTATCGAGCTCACCAAAAAGGGTGGTAAGGCCCTTCGACCTTTTATTCCAGACATGGTACCTCAACTGCTTGGCTTGTTGAGTTCCATCGAACCTGAGCAGATCAATTGGCATTACCAACGAGCTGGAGAAGATAGTCGAGACCAGATCGATAAGATCCGATCACAAATGGTGAACCGGTCTCCAATTTCCGAAGCTATTGAGAACTCACTTCGCTTCATTGATGCGGATGTCATGGCGGAACTGGCACCTCGATTGGAGGCTACTATCAAGACTGCTATCGGGATGCCAACCAAGATCGGATGTAGCAGAGTTCTGACAACACTATTCACACGCCATACAAACGATGTCAAGGGTGTTGGTAATAAATTCCTACAGATCATGGAGAAGCAGACGATGGACAAGAACGACGAAGTCAGCCAGGCATACGCTCGTGCTACTGCATACATGTTGAGAGCTGCATCAGACTCTGCCAAGAACCGATTCTGCAAAAAGTTTATTGACATGTACTTTGAAGCAGAGGAAGAGTCACGTCGTCAAAAGACTGCAGACGTGATAGTAGCGTTGGCCAAGGTTTCGCCTGATCATTTCACCGCACTCGAGACTCAGCTGCTTCCTTTCGCTTATCTAGGCTCTCACGATACTGATGAGTATACCGGCAAAGTGTTCAAGGAAGTATGGGAACAGCACGCTGGAAGCAGCCGTACCGTTGTGCGGTACGTTCCCGAGATTGTGTCCCTGGTGGAGAGATGCCTAGATACCGCACAATGGGCTCTTCGACATGGCGGTGCTTTCACAGTAGCTGCCATGGTTTCTGATGTTGCAAGCGCAAGCGACGCCAGCGGTCAAATCAGCGATGCCAACTTGACCAAAATCTGGCCCGTATTTGAGAAAACACTGGCTTTAAAGACTTTTGCCGGCAAAGAGAAGCTCCTCGAGTCTTACCCGCAATTTGTTGAAAAGGGGCGCAGCCTGTGGACGTCAGACTCCAAGATCGCCGCTCAAATGGAAAAGATCGCTATCCGAGAGGCGAAGCGCAACAACGACGAGTATCGTGTTCATGCATTCAGTTGTCTGTGGAAGTTCGCCAAGGCTCGTGATGATCTTGACATGCTCGACAAAATTACAGAAGTTGTTACACCCTACCTTGACGAGCTAAAGGGCGAGGATGAGAGCGAAGACAAGATGGACATTGATTCCAAGGACCAGGTTAAAAAGGAGCAACTTGCTGAAAAGACTGCATCCAATGGTTTTGAAGCTATTGCTCGAGGATACAACCGCACAACCGTCAAGCAGGACTCCCTTTCAGTCCTGGTCAAGATCATCAACACCCTCAAACCTTATCTCGAGAGCCCCAACTTTGCTCCAATCAAGCGTCACGTTTGGTACGAGTGCGTCCGCGATCTCATGGACGATGCTGTTTCTCCATCAAAGAAGCAAAACGACGAAGAAGCTGTGGCGTTGACCTACCTGTTGAGTCTTGACATTGACTTGGTTGATACTGGAACTGAACCACAAAGAGTCATGAGAGCAAAGGCAGTAGGTGCGCTATTCAAGGCAAAGGCAAGGGGAGTCTTTGGCAAGAGTGGTCCTGATGGATCTCAGTTGAAAGCTATGGTGAGCAAGGCATTAGAAGTTGAGAGGTCATTGGAAGTGCAGAGAGTGTTGCGGGATATCCTTGTTGAGATGGAATGAGGTTTGTTTCAGTATTCATAGATAATAGATGTAAGGAATCAGACACTGGAATATCTTGAGTCTTGTACACAAGGTAGCCATTAGTATTTCACACAATGCTCTCTGAGATCCTCATCTTACGATATGCTGCCATACTGTACCACTCCTAAATATCTTACAATTTCACAACTGTGTTTCACACCCACCCTTACCTCAACAAACCGGGCATTCACTCAAGCCTAAACAATGTAAATGCTGTACAACCAGACAATCCATCTGCCCGACGTTACATATCTCAATCAGGCCTAATGAAAACCCAATCCGTCTTAAGCAGGGCCTTTTCTCGTTAAACTGAAACAAATCCAGACAATTCAAGCGACACAAAAAAGTCTATAGCTTCCGCCTTGTTTCGCATGCGTCGTGTGGGTTGTTGATGAATACAGACAGACCTTGGAATGAGACGCCGGATCGGACGTTGAGAACGGCGATGGCGTTCGGCCGGAAACGTCGGTGTTTTTGTGATCCACTACCGAAAATTACCATTCCGTGTGACGGGGTAAAGTCATAGAGGGCGATGTTTCTTCTGTGCATGTGCTGCAAGACAAGATCGTAGGCCGCCTACCTTGGCTCACGAATATCCAACTGATGCCTGAAGTACATCATCCAAGCATCACCATGTCACGGCGGCAGATCTGCCCGGTTCTAGTGGGTGGCAGAAAAGATGACCTCTTGACCTTTAGGGTATAAAAACAAATGAACTAAGCTCATTGTCTAAATGACATAAACTGACCTACTGATTTTATCATCCACATCTCGAGCGCCCAACTTTTCTGATACCCTGAGGCCGTTCTACTTATCTGACCCAAATTGTCAAGTTGAAAAACAAACACCATTGGTAGAAAACTGTGACCAATGTTTGGCGATAACTGTGGAAAGACAAGGATGGCAGCGTGGTTGATGCCCCACCAATATTGGCACGCCGAGCACTTTTGAGATCGCAGTGTTGCTACCGGAGAGGATACCAGTTAGAAAGGCATGATGATGCCAGTGTTGTGTCATGAATAACAGATGCTCCCTTTCGTCCCGAGCTACTGATCAAGAACCAGTTAAATCTCGTAATGCCAACAGCTCACGATTCAGTCTTGAGTTGCAGCACACAGTGGGGGAACCTGTCAAGAGCATCGGTTTCTAAGCCGCAACTTGCGTCACCAGCCTGCTGCTGGGTTTTCCACGAGGGTTGCAAGGTGGGATGGGCGATCTGCAAGTAGCAACCAGGCCCCCGGTCCCAACCTGATGAATGCGGTTAAAGGGGAAGCACCAGAAGCATTAGAATTCGCGTGCCGATGGGGCAAAGGTACTCTGTATCGTGAGTTAAATCAGTTCTTCGTTCTCGTCCCAGCAACTGCCAGAAGTAAATCCAAGAATAAAGGCCAGATTGTCAACAACAACAATATGCACTGTCTTGCAGGTGACCTTTTCAGTCTCATTGGACATGCTAGCCTCGGAAGCTCACTAGTCATCATCAAGGTTAAAAGATGGTTTGTCTTGCAGAACGATGTCGTATGGTGGATGTCAGAAATAATCTTGGTGTGCAAAGAGATCCACCAGCACGATGCCCGGAGGTCTGGAAAAACCTCCCATTTGTTGATATTCCAATTGAAAATAGCGACGGTGTGCTGCAGTGGCACGGTCCAGCCCAGATGGTTCCAATTCCCATGTGGTGATGGTGACCAGTACAAAGTGGGTTTAATACAGTATTTGATGTGACGATGCTCAGCCCAAGTGAAGTGATCAAGAATCAATTATGCTGGGATCTTTGACAAAGTGAGGGAAACCGGTGCACTAACGCAATGTTGGTCCAACCCCGGCGCAGTTTTGATAGGGTTTCCTGTCTTGGCGCAGTAGGAGACCGAGATCTTGTTGGAATAGGGCACTTCTGCATGGGCTTTTGTAGCGCCACATTCTAATTTGAGTTAACACTTCTCACAGTAGGGTTTACTACCAGGAACTATGCGGTCGATCCAAAATACAGGCCCCAAGGGTAATAAATATAAATAAAGATACACTAGCTANNTTACCCTTGCGACCTGTAGGTCGTGTAGATGAGTTGCAAGGCGTCGTTGTTTCTCTCTGTTTACTGGAAGAACAATGATAAATGACACTTGGCTGTTACGGGTAATCTCAACCTACCAATCGCCGAGGGCTGGCCTGTAAACATTGGTCGAGGTTCTTGCATCTCGAACGAGCTTTGATACGCCAGGAATGGGTAATCAAAAGGGCGTTCCGTAGATGATCCCTTAATCGAAAATGGGCCGAATTATGGTTAGTAGGCTTGGAATAAAAAGTTGTTAGTGTTGTCCGTCTCCGAGACCATGTCGCAACGCTTCGGCATTGCTATTCTGAGCTCGCTTGTGGCACATCGCTATGACGAGCATTCGATGCCATGAGGCATGCCACTAAAGCAAGGGATTCCGGGGTTGACTGTGACGGTAATCTTAAGGCTGGCGAGTATTTCCATATCGAGTTGATTGGCGTCCGCTTTACAGGGTCGGAGATATTCAGATAAATGAGAGGTTGAAACATTGTTGTCCCTGGGCGCGCCGTGGGTTTGTGATATGCTCGCGCTTCGTTCGGTTAATATCAATAGATTTGAATGGGTTGCTGCTCGCCCGGTGAAACCAGCAAGCGAGGCAAGGAACGCTCCCTTCATTCCATATCAGGCTCAACATTGACCGAAAACGAGGTGCATTGACTCAAAGTCATGCCAAACTTTGCTTCTCATTGCCATGTTGTCCTCCCGACGACTCAAAGCCCTTGTTATCAACAACAGCGGTCATTCACGTCCCTGTACTCAGCTCTCATGTCGCCAGTGTTCGCCTTTAAAGTGCCGCGCTTACAGAGTAGATCGGGTTGCTTTCCAGGCCATCGACCCTTCCGGATGCCCTATGATTTCATGATCCACCATCGACAGGGCTGTTCCACAGGGGTGGTGTTGCTGGTTCGTCTCGTCAAACCTGACCTGCTTTCAGCGCTCAGCACCATTGTTCACTGTCCAGCTTCCAGTTCAAACGGTGCCCAGCTGCAACTTGGGCACTAGGCCTGAGATAGCGGCACGCCCGCCGTCAAGGATAGCCCTGGTTGCGGAGAGCCACAGAACCTTTTTTTTTATCGCACCAGGTACTCAAGCATGGCTGAACTTGGTCAGACAACGGTACTTGTGATGATAGACCTATTCGTAGTCAGGCCGAATCAATCAACAAAGCCATTGTAGCTAGGTAGCCTCGAGTCCAAAGGCTCGAGCTTTGGTGATGTTTCGTAGAGCACTCGGACCATCGCCATCGCCGTAATAAGTCCGTTAATTGTGTGCAGCACGATGATCATGAAATGCCGATACTGTGCGGAAGAGTTGAGCGCAGCTAGGGCAAGGCCCACAGCCTTTTGTCATCGTCGTTCTTGTTCTCCTCCCTTCCATTCACTCCACATAGCGACACACACTTTCCTCAAGCCACGCCCATTCTCACTGGCGCCCACCATCTCGTAGTGAGCCTCTTCTGGCTCTTGACTTCCAATAGAAAAGTATTTCGATGTTGTGCGTTGCTTCTCCAAAAGCCCTCTTGCCCTTCCCCCTCTTGTTAAGAAGGTGTAGAGAACACCCCCTCCCAGATCTTTGCTGTGAATTCTTGCTTCCGTAACAACCACATCGTGATCATTGTCGTCCTTTGTCCATTTTTGAACGATTTGCTGTGTTACGGAGTGTCCGTTGCTGCGCCTGCTTGCCCATGTCCACGCTACCGTTACCATCATCTCATCTGGATTCCGTGCACCTGCAGCCGCTCCGTCACTCGCCAGCGACTTGACAGCGTCATTCGTCCATTGAGGTGTTTCAGTACCACCCTTAGCAAGCCCACACCAAGATCCAAGATCCCCTTGTCAGCGGATACGGCAGCCCACACCCCCTTGTCAACAATTTTCCTCTACCGGTACCCTCGTCCCCGCGCGCCCCCGATTGTTCCCAAGAGCAAGGCCCAAACAAGGCAAGGTTAAGAAAAAAAAGCTCGTCTTTTTTCTCTACCCTCCTCCCGCATTACGACTCATCCCACGACTCTCTTTCTGTTTCCCCTCATCCATCTTTGTCCTCATCACGGTTTTCACGGCTCTTCCCTTGCGCGTGTTTCGGAAATTTGGCTGTGACAGTTACTGTTGTTTTTGTTGGCGCCTAAAAGTGAGTTTGCTTTCTTTTGAGTTCGTTTGTCGATTCCATGTTTCCCTTGGTACTTGTGGTGGGTGGAGGTTTGTGGGATCTTGAGCCGGATATCAGCTTCACTCGACGTTGCGCGCGCACACCATCGACATCAATGAACTTCGAACAACGACCGGTATTCTTGAAGTCAAAGTATGCTTCCAATTGAGATTCGAAAGGATGTTTTCTAAAATGAGTGCATCCTTGTACTGCCGGTCGCATCTGTTCGTCCGTCCATCCCGAAAATTCGCAAAAAGAGGAGTCTCGATAAGAACAGCCGATAACACAAAGGCAATATGACTTTGTCACTTGCTGAAACGAGCCGATAACACAAAGGCAATATGACTTTGTCACTTGCTGAAACGAGCTTCGCCAAAAATTCTCTACGAGACATTGCTCACTATTCATCAACCCGTCGCCTGATCAGTATACTCTTCAGCTTCCCACATCGAAAGTCAAGCCAAATTACGTCGATGGTAGCCCGCAGGGAACAATTGCCCGGGGAACGAATGGGATACTCGAATGGATTGTTGGAAATGTCGAATAACCGATTGCTGGATGGAGAGCTCTGGGAAACCATGCCATTGAACGGCTTGACCAAGTCAGGAACTACCGGCCATTGAAACGCAAACCTTTCTGGACGATTTATCTTGATGGGCAACAATTGAATGTGCAATGAAGCGATGTCTGGCCTGGATACTGGAGTGAAAGCAAGTCAGATGCTGGACCTCGAACCTTGACACCAAACTGGCCGACGAGATGGTGCCCAGGGCGGGCTTTTGGACCGACATGGACTTACTGGAGACCTCGAGTAGCTTGCTAACATAAACTCAGGTTAAGCTCATTTCGGGAACGTTTGTAGCTATCTTACCACATTCCTTTGGAATCCTTGGTAAAGCGCCTTGCCCCGTGTGAGAACGACAATTCGGCGTTTCGCATCCCCTATCACTATCCTCTAAAGCATTTCATTGCTTGTATCGGCGTGACGGCGTCCTAGAGATTTGATTCGCATCTGTACGGATACTTTTCGAAGTGTTTGTCGTTTCCAATTCTCGTTCGTATCTTTTTAAGGATTAGACTCGGTGTGAAGGTACGATGCGCATCGGTATTGGGTATATTCTGGCACTAACATTAATTCTCCAGGTCTTACGATCCAAATATAGCGACTTACTTCGTTGTGCTTTCGGTACTCGATTCTCTTGACGGTAAGTTTTAAACACCAACGCCGCCAATACCGTACCCCTCTTTGCCCCTCCACCGATTGCTTGAATTGTGGCAAACTTTGCGATATAGTCAAATCAGACCAACTATTGCAAGATGTGGTTGTTTTGTCAAAGTTTGAGAGATGTTTTTTTTGTTGGGTGGATTTCGGCCGAAGTTTCTGGAGCTCTTGCCCTCCCTGACCAGGCGCCGACAAAAGTGGCAGGCACTCGTCCCCCTCCAAATTCCTGACACCTCAAATCTTTACCCTTTACATTCTCGGACCACCAGCGTTTTGGTATGGTACTGACATATCATCTATAGCGCTTCTACGACTTGTTTACGACGTGTACGAGTTACTATCCACGGTAAGTTGCTTTGTCACATGATTTATCAGACCGCCCGCCCCTGGACAAAGAGCCGCTCGTGCAAGGAAATTCGGGATTCACAGGCCATCAACGGACATCGAATCACTCCAGTATCATTCCGCCAATGGATGGACCTTGCGATATCGAGGTTTCCGTGGATCGAGGATTTCTGGCCTTTGATTCACTATCAATATGACTCTGGATACTGGTCTAAGCAACAGAGTTCAAAGCATTGTGCCTGCGCAATCTGCTTTTAACTCTGATTATGTGCTGATTGTCCACTCTATCGCCACATTCTAGTGCCGGCCCCTGCCCTAAAAGCTTTATTCTCTCTACTGCTATTGTTTTCCCTAGAAGCTTCATTTTCTCCTCTGCTATTGTTTTCTACCACTTGTGCTCAGATCAATGCCCAATTCAAGTTGCTAATTCTTTCTTGCAGTCTTTTTTGTTGCTCCGCTCTGTCAAGCTCTGCAGCATCTTTCGCATTTTGAACATTTAAGCTCTTGCTTCGTTCCCATCGGTTCGTTATACCCCTACACCAACCATCGCATAGCGATTCTACGACTCGATATCCTTGCACAGCGCTGACTCTCGCAAAGTCCATCATGGATATGAACTCTGGTTTCTCTGGTGTCCCCGCCAACAATGGTGCCCCTTCTGGCCCTATGGCCTACTCTAACGGCACTCCTCCCGCCCCTGATATGGGCGGCGTTGCCCCTCCCCCTGGATCTGGCCCTGACTCTCCCAAGACCACCCTCTGGTAAGTGAAGATACGTACCAACACTTGCAGCGATACTGATTATCATAGGATGGGTGAGCTCGAACCTTGGATGGATGAGAACTTCATCAAGGGCGTCTTCTTGTCTTCGGCTCATGAAAATGTGAACGTTAAGGTCATCCGCGACAAGAACTCTGGTAACGCCGGCTACTGTTTCGTCGAGTTCCAGAGCCCTGAGTCTGCTACCAAGGCCCTTGGCATGAACGGCTCCGCAGTCCCCAACAGCACTCGCTCTTTCAAGCTCAACTGGGCTTCCGGTGGTGGTCTTGTTGACCGACGGTATGTCAAACACCTACACTATTAATACCAGCTACTAACCTGCTTAGTGATGATCGCGGCCCCGAGTACAGCATTTTCGTGGGCGACCTTGGCCCTGAAGTCAACGAGTACGTCCTGGTCTCTCTCTTCCAGGCTCGTTTCCCTTCTTGCAAGTCTGCCAAGATCATGACCGATGCCATGAGCGGTCAGAGCCGCGGCTACGGTTTCGTTCGCTTCTCCGACGAGAACGACCAGCAGCGCGCTCTCGTTGAGATGCAGGGAGTCTACTGCGGTAACCGACCCATGCGAATCTCTACTGCTACCCCCAAGAACCGTGGCAACCACGGCTTCGGTGGCCAAGGACACCAGCATGGCGGTCCTATGATGCCTGGCATGCCCCAACAGCAGATGTGGAACGGCGGTGGTATGCAGGGCTTCCCTTACGGAGGTTTCAACCCTGCTACCCAGATGAACCAGTTCACTGACCCCAACAACACCACCGTCTTTGTTGGTGGTCTTTCCGGCTACGTCACCGAGGACGAGCTTCGATCATTCTTCCAGGGCTTCGGCGAAATCACCTATGTCAAGATACCACCTGGCAAGGGTTGCGGTTTCGTCCAGTTCGTCCACCGCCACGCTGCCGAGATGGCCATCAACCAGATGCAGGGCTACCCTATCGGTAACTCCCGTGTCCGTCTCAGCTGGGGTCGATCTCAGAACAACTCTGGCGTTGGCACTCCCTACCGCCCTGCTCCCCCTCCTCCTCACTACATGGGCATGCCCAGCCACGGCGGACCTGGCAACTACGGCCCTCAGCACTTTGGTGGCCCTGCTCCTGGTCCCCAGGGACCTCCCGGACCTCCCGGTCCCGGCCCCAACGGCCCTCCTCAGGTAAGCATCTTGCCTCATACGAACCGTTGACGTACTGACAAATTAGGAGTATTAAACAAAGCTGCACGCAGTAATATGACCACGATAACTCGTTGACCAAGGGGCTTTTATACGAACGATCCCCCGGCACTTATATTTCCTTGGACTCAATTATCTTGCCTTCTCGTGGGCTATCATGTTGAGCAGAATCTATCTGCTTTCCGTGGCAGTTTATGAGCGATACCCAACCTTGACTGCGATCTGGGTTATGACTTTAAGTTTTATGGCAGCTCAGGATTTCTACACGACACCACGCACACTCCATTTCCTTGGGTCTGAATCATGATTGGCGTTGGAGATCTTCGGTCCCCCCCGGTGGATTGTCATCAATTCAATTCATTTAAGCTACTTGCCTGTACCCTCTGTGTTTACTTTAGTCACTCACTGCTTTTTCCTTTATTTTTTGACTGCCTTTAACTGTTGCTTTGCGTGATGTGTCACGCCTTTTTGCGAACTGCTGCTGTTTTCTGAACTGTTTCTCGTAGTCGTTTCGAGCCTGGTACTTTGGCTTTGGCCTTGGCTTCGCGCGCATTCCGTCAGCTCTTATATGAGGATCAGTCGCAAGGCGCTGCAATCGGCGTCGTGGTTGAGGTTTGTTCGGCGTGGCGGTTGTTCGGCGTGGCGGTTGGATCGTGGTTAGCTGCATTCCTGGTGCGTTTGGGGATCGATCTTTTGCAAAAAGGAGTGGCTGGGAAAAGAATGATCTTGGCTATGGTTGAGTGCTGTTTCTGATGAGGCGATGAGGGAGTTTTGGTCTGCGGATTTAGGGAGTCTATTATCCAGTTCCAAGACAGACCGATATTTGAACAGCGAAGCTTTAACTGACTCGTCAAGATCGCGTGACAAGATTCGACACGTATGAATCCCCTCTTCTGACAGCTCAAGGTACAGCAGCTAGCTCAGCACCTCCGCATCTTAGACCTCCACATAATGGAGAGCTGACGTAATTTGCTTCTCTGCGATAGCCCAGACAATAGGGTTTCGAGGCTGATGGGGATAGCGATTGGGTAGAAGATGCCATCGGGGTATCTAGTGCTTGTTGTTATGCATGCAGCATGATACCTTCATGACCTTGAGTGGAACTTTAATTCAGAGTACTTTAAAGCTGCTCCGCCTCCTCTTCTTTCTCGAAACTTTGTAACCCCTCAATTAGAATTTCTCATACAAATCATGTCGTCTACTGTTGATCTGAGTGCTTTCCCCACAGCTGCTCCCGCTGCTCCATCAGCTGAGATTCGTTACGCGGATGTAAGTGCGTTGTCTAGTACAGTGGTCAGTTGACTGACGGTTTGCAGGTCGCTGTCACGGCAACTGCGAAAGAGTTCAAAGGCGTATACCGTGATGACAAACAATACCACGAACCAGACTTTATCAGCACTCTTGACCGAGCCAAGGATGCAGGCGTTAGCAAGGTTATGTTGACAGGCATGTCGCTTTCAGATGTTTCGCACAACGACAGCATCACCAAGCAGCGTCCTGCACAGGCCTACTACACCATTGGCGTGCACCCGTACCATGCTTCTGAACTGGACCAGGGTGGCAAGTCGTACCTTGCTGAGCTGGAACAAAAAGTCAAAAACGCCCTGGCTCAAGATTCGCCGCATATTGCCGCCTTTGGAGAGCTCGGTCTCGACTATGATAAGGAGGAACATGCGTCCAAGGACGTACAGAAGAAGGCTTTCGTGGCGCAGCTGGATCTCTTTGTCAAGAACCAGTGGGATCTCCCTCTGTTTCTGCACTGTCGCAATGCCTTTGATGATTTCGTCGAGACAATGACCCCGTACATGGAGAAGCTACCCCGCGGTGGATTAGTACACAGCTTTGTTGGAAGCGCATCACAGATGGAGAAGCTCGTATCCATGGGTTTCGGTGTGAGCGTCAACGGATTCAGTTTCCAGACCACGGAAAGTCTGGAGATGGTATCCAAGATTCCCCTTGATGCGCTTCAGCTCGAGACGGATGCACCATGGGGTGAACTCAAGAGCACATCTGAAGTGGCCAAGCAATACTGCGCCAACGCAAGACCTCTGCCGGCGTCGAAGAAGAGGGATAAGTGGGATGCCAAGTGTATGGTTAAGGAGAGGAATGAGAGTTGTACTATGGAGAGGGTTGCTTTGATTGTAGCGGGGCTGAAAGGTGTCGCTGTTGATGAGGTTGCTGAAGCGGCTTGGAGGAATAGTGTGAGGATGTTTGGACTTGGACGACGATAGATTTAGGAGTAAATAATAGTTATATGAATGAAGCGATCAAGTCGCCAATTCTGTTGAGATGGTTATCGAGGTGTCAACTGGTGATTCTTTATGCTGAGATGCCAGCAGCTTCAAACCACAAACCAATTATCGTGGTATCTTTGGCGAGGCCGAAACATGGTGGATCTTATCCGAGTACGATATACGAGATGCCCTGGGAGTGTTTGACCAAGATGGTAAAAAGGACACGGTTGGAACACTCAATTTCTTGGCACCAGAAGTTGTCCGTAATGCCGCTCTCAAAGTCAAAGATGGTGTCTCGATATCTCTGAAGTAGGTCCCTGGAATCCAACCGAATAATCACCACTGACACTCCCAAGCTGGCCTTTGAACGCGATGACCAAACTCAACGTCCCAGGTCGGGCAGTGCCTGAGCACAAAGTCTTGTATATACCTGAGAGCATAGCAGCGCTCCCCTTTGAACAGGGAAAGTTATGGGATGATGAAATCAGCTTCAACACCCAATGCAGTTCCCAATGGGATAGTCTGTGCCACTTCCAGCATCAAGATTCAGGCTTGGCCTACAATGGCGCCAACCCTAACAAGCAGGCTTTGTCTGTTGACTCAACCGAGGCCAATACTATGCCTACGCTAGATAATTGGCATTCGCGCGGTTGCATCGCAGGTCGGGGTGTATTGATCGACTACGCCGCCTATGCTGAAGAAAGGAACATCGAGTTCCATCCATTCGACGGGAATCGCATCACTGTTCAAGATTTGGAAGCTTGTGCAGCTTACCAAAACGTCGAGTTTCAACCCGGAGACATTCTCCTCATCCGCACAGGCGCTACAGAAGTAGTTGACAAGATGGACACTGTCGGACTGGGCAAGATGATGACTATGAGGCTTAGCGGTCTGGATGGAAGCGAAGAAACAGCGAGATGGATGTGGAACAAGCGGTTTGCCGCAGCCGCATCGGACTCGAGCTCTTTTGAAGCGTTTCCCCCACTAAAGCCTGACGGATCGATCGGTGGAATGAAGGATCTTGGTATGTCGTATGTCGAGTATGTCGTCGATAATTGCTCACCTTCTGATAGTGCTTCATGTGTATTGCTTGAGCCTTTTTGGTATGCCGATCGGCGAATTGTGGGATTTGAGTAAGCTGGCTGCGTATTGTAAGAAGACGAACAAGTATTCGTTTATGATCACGTCAACGCCTCTGAATCGGCCTGGATTGATTGGATCGCCTCCGAATGCGCTGGCCATATTTTGAGACCAGGGTTTTGTAGATAGTGACCGATGGATTGTGAAGGGGGGGCCTGGACGGAGGGATTATGGAAGAACGCGATAGTGACTCAAACACTTGAGGAGTATATTCACTTAGGAAATATATTCACTCTGCATAGCTTTGTAACAAGTTGATGTATCGTATCTTGCGCCAGAGTCGTGGTGATCACGACAGTGTGCCGACCCATTGCTGTGATGGCGAATGTGCCGTCTCGATGGGCGGCTGTCACTCGACGATATCGAGACCGCCATCCGAACAAAACAAGTAATAATCGTTGCATCCTAGTTCGATCCGTTTAGATGTAAGGTCAGAGTAGGCGGTGTCGGATCTGAGAAGTCATTGTGATATAACGAGCCCGCACAAACTGATGGTGGTTATTGAGGTGGCCGACATTCTTTGGTCCTGCGCTGGAGTATACCATATCTTCAGCCGTCAATGGAAATAGATACGTCGGTTAGATGCTTCTATTCTCATTGATGCAGGACATCGTGTAGGTATCCAAGGGCACGCTTTCCCAATTGAACGACTCGGATTGCAAAGCGTGAATACGAACAACCTCAAACTCGGCCACAAACCGAATAATTGATTAGCTTCCCTCCTAGCTTCTGGAACAAATCAAGTCACCTCTTGAACCGTTTAACAGCATAGCAAAGAATTCGTCTGCTGCAAACAGTCAACTTCCTAAACAGTTCAATTTGTTAGCGAGAGGGACACCCGCAACTCAGTCTCGAATCGAGATAAACGGGGTGTCGTCAGCAATCCGATTGGACCATT
Organism: Fusarium goolgardi; assembly: GCA_014899075.1. Taxonomy (NCBI): domain Eukaryota; kingdom Fungi; phylum Ascomycota; class Sordariomycetes; order Hypocreales; family Nectriaceae; genus Fusarium; species Fusarium goolgardi. The sequence continues at coordinate 66,859 of JAAVUI010000376.1, forward strand.
ATTCAATATCTATCTTATAGATTAGATCAGATCCTAGGCGGTTACTTCAACCGTAATAAACCGGGTCGTCAACGGGGACGTGAGAGTTGACAGCTCTCGCGCTCGGGTATGGCTCGTATTCGTACTCCGTTTCAAAGTGCCAAACACTTGGAAATCCTTCTGCAGTTGTAACAACTCCTTCGATAATCTCTTGTTCGTTTTCGCAAAAAGTCTGTATCGCAATTGTAATGTAAGTGTTGGCAGATGAAGAATATGCAGATGGTAAATGGCGGTGGTTCAAGGGGCCGAATTTCAATAACCAGTTTCCATATCAGACTTGCAGTTTCCTATATAAGCAAAGACAATTCTCTTCAAGTCAGGCCATAATCATCACCTCACCAATATTCTTCCCATCTCTCAATATCTCCTCTTGCTTATACAAATCTACAAGATGCCTACCACCGAGCTGATTTCTTACGACGAGGCCCAGAACTCGGCATTTGACAATGTCCTTCATGGAAAATCAAAAGAATCAAGAGGTGGCATGCGTGCCATGATGAACAAAGACAAAAAAGCTCATGCTGCCGCTGTTGACGAATACTTTCAATTTTTCGACAATAAAAAGGCCGAGGATGAAGTAGCGGCTGTCCGACAGGAGCGAACCGACAACTATGCCAGTTTGACAAGACAGTAAGTGATATGGTGTTCAATATCAGCTTCTTACTGACTTTCAAGATATTATAACCTTGCCACAGATCTATATGAGTACGGATGGTCTCAGAGTTTTCATTTCTGCCGTTTTGCTTACGGGGAGTCCTTTGACCGCGCTATCGCTCGACACGAACACTATCTCGCTCACAACATCGGCATAAAACCTGGTATGAAGGTCCTCGACGTTGGGTGCGGTGTAGGTGGACCAGCTCGAGAGATTGTCAAGTTCACAGGAGCTCATGTAACTGGTCTGAATATCAACGAGTATCAAGTCGGACGCGCAGGAATTTATGCCGAGAAAGAAGGACTCTCTGATAAACTCAAGTTCGTTCAAGGCGACTTCATGGTTAGTTGTTCACACCACTGGTCAGGTCTGGGTGCTAATTATGACAGAAAATGCCCTTTGCCGACAACTCATTCGACGCCGTCTATGCCATCGAAGCAACCGTTCACGCACCCTCTTTGGAAGGCGTCTACAGCGAGATCCGACGTGTCCTAAAACCAGGCGGCATTTTCGGTGTCTACGAGTGGCTCATGACAGACATCTACGACAATGACGACCTAGAACAACGTCGTATCCGCCTCGATATCGAATTAGGCGACGGCATCGCGCAGATGTTCAAGATCGATCACGGTTTATCAGCTATCAAAGCAGCTGGTTTCGAGCTGCTTCACCATGAGGACCTCGCAGCCACGGATGACGGGACGGCTCCATGGTATTGGCCATTGGACAGCGATATGCGATATGCGCAGAATCTAAGTGATCTGTTGACGGTGTTTAGGATGAACAAATGGGGGAGACTGGTGATGCATAACTTGGTTGGGGTATTGGAGGCTTGCTCGGTTGCACCCAAGGGAACTAGAAAGACTGCTGATGGATTGGCCAAGGGAGCGGATGCTTTGGTAGAGGGTGGTAAGAGGAAACTGTTTACGCCCATGTATTTGATGGTTGGGAAGAAGCCTGAGGAAGAAATCTGAGGGTCCCGCGACCCATGTCCAGATCCATAGGGCTGACTCCATTAAACCCATGTGGGTTGTACAATAAAAACGGATGCATTTATTAGTGATTGATGGGAAAATTAGATAGGTCAGTTTTAGCGGATAGATAGCCTGAGAGCTTGCTAATAATTTCGTCTGATCTGCTCCAAGTACTCCGTAGTCAGTCCCCTATGCCTTTGCGACCCCGCTTGCTATGAAAGCTGAAAAAAGAGCGGACAGCAAGCAACATTATGGCGCAGCACGTAAGCGGGAATCCACTGCAGAAGATCCCCGAAACAAATAATCATTTCTGACAGGACAGGTGGGATTGTCTGTTCAGCTATAGACAGAATTTTCTAATTGATCAATATTGAAGTAGTTAGATCAAGATCAAGATCAAGGACCGTCCAAGCTGTCGCCCTATCGATAAGACAGACAAGACCCTCATGTCGCAATCTTTACGGAGCTATAATCTCACCAAGTGTCCACGCGTCAAGGACCAATTGCCGAGGAGCAGATCATCCTGTGATTCTGTGAATAGAAAATATACAGGCGCAGTTTTCTCTTTTCTCTCGGATCAAGAGATTTCCGTGCTGGTTTGATTATCTTTCTGGTCTACTTCATTGTATACATACGTATTAGAGACCTCGGCCAGATCTTGGCTTCTGGGTCATCGTGGGGACAGGGCTGAAGCAAGATCCCCAGCATAATAGTACCGACATCTATGAGGACATGGCTGGAGATGCAAAAAAAAACAAAAAAACTATTAAGATCACCTTGTTAAGATAATGCCTGGATATTATACCCATTACGACATGATCTTTTCATCGCCAGGTCGCGTTTTGTTTGGCGAAATGATCTTCAAGGCCCAGCAAATGGAAGTGCCCGTCTCACGTCATCGTCATAGTCATTTCGTGGCGGTTTTTAATACACAACCCAACGATAACCCAGTCCAAGCTCAGTCCAAGCCCAGTCCAAGCCCAAGGGATAGGATGGATTCAATCTGTCCTGTCGCACACTCATATCCTAGTCAGTCTCTTCTCAGTCAATGGCTGGTCTTTGACTAGATCCCTGCTCGCCTTGAACTGCCGCATTTTTTAATCCCCGTGGGCCCCCTCGACTTTTCGCATCTTTCCTTTCCCCCCTCCTCTTCGAACTCAGCTTATTAGCTTAGACAAGCTCTTCGTCAATCAATCCACACGATACAACGAATCGCCGAGTGATTTACCTCTGAAAATACTGTACAAAAGCGTCGACTTGACACGATTGATACGACTGCTATTTAATGCGACAGGTGCATGTTTTGCGCCGACACCGACTATTGGAAAGCCTTGTCAATCATCGTGGCTGCAGACCTGTACCTTGCAGCTGAAACACGCTCCGATATACTGCACAGCACATAACATAGAATACTGTCAAAATGTTGAAAAAGAAGGAAACTCTCACCATCATCACGCCTATCCCAGGCTTCATCCCGAGACAACTCGCCATCGATCTCCTTCACTCCCACGGTGAAATCATCACCCTCAATCCGCTAGTTCTCAGCCACAAACCCATCCCCGCTCCTCGCAATGCCGCCGCCGATGAGTACTACAGCACCTGGTACGAAATCACGGAGCGCATTCAGTACATCCCCGGTCTGGGAAAGATAGGATCTGGAAAGCTTACATTCAATGGTTGCTTCCACGATATGCCATGGGGTATGCAGTCGCACATCTACATTCCCCTCGGTATCGATATGAGGAACAAGTACCGCATCATGGGCAACCAGCCCGGTCTTGAACCTCCGGAGCAGCCCGAACTTGGTCTTGAACAGCTTGGCGCACCAAAGGAGGGCCTTTATTTGCGTACGGATGTCGACCTCAAAGCGAATATTACTCTAATGGGTTTTGTCAAGGCCGAGTCGAGGAAAGCTAGTGTTGATATGGTCAACCGCATGGTCAAAAAGGCAGAGCTTCTCGATGCTGGTCTATTAAAGGCCATGTTCCAAGACGGAAAGCTCAAGACCTACAACCCCAATGATCGATCCGAGAGTAGTCAAGCCCGACAGCAGGCTCTGCAAAATCCCTCTGCCGGTCTACCAGACACTCAGCAGGCTGTTCACCATCCCGGTCCAGGACCTATGAGCCCAGGTCCTTCATATCAGCAGCCCTATGGATACCAGCAGCAGATGCAACCTCAGCGCTCACCAACATACCCATACGCAACTCCCGACAATGCTGGATCTCAATACCCCCAAAGCCCTTACGTCTATTCAGCTCAGACACCTCCACTTGGCAACCAATACCCAGGTCACACACCTCCACCCGGTGCGCAGTACCAGCAGCAACAACAACCACCGCCAGTCCCTCCCAAGACCAACATCCAGAGCTTTCCCATGGAACTCCCGGGGGATTATTACCACCCCCAACAATCCCCCGGTCTTCAGCCCAGTCCCGGTCACCCTCCCAGCAACTTTCGCAACTCAACAGGGTCCTACGACCCGAGATGGTCACAGTCAACCACCGAATCGCACCGCAACAGCGCGTACTCGCAATCCTCGGGTGGCTATCAATCGCCCGCGCCGGGACATCAGAGCTTCGCAGCGGAATTGCCTTCTCATAACGAGACGAAGGAGGAACATAGACATTAATGGCGACGGACGGTATTTAATGAATCGAGATGAGGTGCTACTTTGGGCAAAAAGCGATGCCGGTCCTTTAATTATTTTGGAAAGATTCTTTTTGGGGAAGTGCGGCTGTTCTGGGGTGGAAATGAATGGTACACGGAACAGGCGTTTTTGTCGGGGTGGATATATATATATACCTTTTGTTAAAATGTCATGCACACTTGAAGGAGTTTCGTTTTATTGACTCGTGAATACGCTTCCAGTCGGTGTTTCTTTCTAGTCATCGTCTTCGTTTGTCCGCAATCAAGTCTGTAGCAACATCTGCGAGTGCCCTTTGCATCCAGGCAAACGGTTCCAAGCTGTTGGTTCTGGCCTATTCAGTCCTGAAGTTGTTCAGATGCACCAATGTGGCGGAGGAGAGAGACGTAGGATACGAAGAGATTGCGGAGGGTTTAACAAAGGAGCATCTACGAGCCCTCGCCACAGAGAACGGGATGCAGCGTTTTTCAAGGAGCAAAGGACACATTCTGTTGTAGGCGGGTTTCAAAAGATGTCAAACAGTGGTAATTAAATATGCCTGGAATCGTGTCAAGGCAACTCAGCAACCACTTATGTGCCATTATCCTCGGTGCTATTGGGGATAGAAACTTGTCAGACGACCAGTAGGCTCCGACTTGGCCAATGTATGCATTGTCCCCCTGCCAATATCCTCCACCAAGACACTTCCCATTCTCTCAGCATAACGATGCTAAACATTGTTAACAAGCGTTTAGTCAGGAAAGCAAGCCAATACTTACAAAAGCACCGTATTCAGCGATGCATAACCCTCCGAGCCCCCTTGGGTGGGCATTGTGGACATAACTGATCGTAGACGGACTTGTCCACACCAGATATTCTACCGCAGCCACCAAAAAGGCCTTTTTCCAAGGGTCCTTTTGCTTCGCGGCAGATGATGTCTTCTTTGGTAGAATTCCAGCGGTCATTACACCAGGCGCAGGTGAAGTGTGTCATTCTTGCTTGGCACATTGTTGCTGTCGGAGCCGGAGTTTGTATGCAGTTGTAGATGTGGTTTCTGTTCTGAAGCGTGAAATGTCTTGAGTTTGGTTTTTTTTTTGTAGTCTGGCTGAGGGAACTTTCTTAAAGGAGTTGAGTATAACCTAAATGTTCAGATCATGAGGCCATTGCCGTAAAAGTTTATCAATTATGCATTTAGATGCCTGCACTCGTAAACGATTTACATCAATAGGCTGCATAATTCCATTTGCTTCGTCTCCTAATATCAGAGGGGCATCACCGAGTGCTGTGCTGTGCTGTTATTCACGGATCTATGGAATTTTACGTTTGAGCACTCCATGATGACCCTTATTCCTTATATGAATTCAGTCTCCTTACAGCGTTAACATGCAGTTGATGTCCATTCCCATATCCAAAAGTTGAGTGTCAAATGAGGCTCTCGTGAGCGTAAAGGTATATTGTGAACTTTGAATTCATGGAAGCTTCATTCCCTTTAAGTTGGTTTTCACAGTACATGGCTGTCCTAGAAAGGGAAAAGAGAGAAAACAAAGATTACACAGAATTACTGATATAGATACACAACTACTAATGTAGTCAACCAGGATGATATCAAATAACGATCTGGCGTAAGCAGAACATGCTTAATCAGATGCCACCTACAAGGCGCAATGAGAAAACCACTCTTTCCATCATCCACTAACAAAATCTCATCTCAAATCATCAGTCTCGTTCAAAAAGACCAAAAAGACATGTACAAAACAATCAAGACCCGTACCCTTGAAGTAGGATACTACGACCATGGCCTTATCTCAGGCTGGCCAGTTCTTCTCTATCACGGCTTCCCCTTCGATATACACGCATACGACCAAGTAGTTCCTAAGCTTGTATCAAACGGCGCTCGAGTCGTAGTCCCCTACCTCCGTGGCTTCGGCCCCACACGTTTCTTCTCCTCGCAGACGATGAGAAGTGGTCAGCAGGCAGCTCTCGGCTCAGATGTCATCGAGCTCATGGATGCGTTGAATATCGAAAAAGCTGTACTAGGGGGCTTTGACTGGGGTGGTATGTCTTGTTGTGTTGCGTCTGCGCTTTGGCCAGAGCGCGTTGTCGGACTTGTCTCGTATGCGTCATATGATATTGCCGATATATCAACTTCTCAGACCCCTTTCGAGCCGAGTCTGGAATGTACAGTTTGGTATCAGCATTTATTCCAGCAAGAGCGAGGGATCAAGTGTTTGACAGAGAACAGACGAGATCTCTGTCGAATACTCTGGGAGCAGTGGTCGCCTTCCTTCTCATTCACCGATTCCTTTTACCAGCGCACAGCAGAATCATTTGAAAATCCTGATTTCGTGGATGTTGTTATACACGCCTACAGGTTTTGTTTCGGTAACGCAAAGGGAGATCCAGCGTTGCAAGAACTGGAGGATGTTCTGGCTGGTAAACCCAAGATAAATGTGCCGACTGTTGCGCTTGATGGGAAACGCGATCCTTTGAAAAGGGGTGGTACAGCTGCGCATAGGCAGCACTTTGCCGGACGGTTTCAGAGGAGAGTTGTTGATGTTGGACATGCGTTTCCCATGGAGGCACCGGAAGAGTTTGCGAATGCTGTTTTGACTGTTCATGGGTGGCAGAGTGGTTGATTGTGGTTTTGAAGACTGGATAGGACTTGGTGAGATGGCTGTTGTGATTTTGTGAGCTATATTTCCAGTTATACACTCGAACAACAATATGGTTATATCTGTCATAGCAACTGAAACATGAGTACCATAACCATCATGTGCACCTAGTTGGAGTTGAATTTTGCAAACCGATAAAGGCTCTGGATGACGAAGCTCCGAGAACTTGAGACATGTACAACTATTGAATCAAATCTCTTGTCACTTGATGTGCGAGAAGACAATCGTTTAGATTCGTCATTCCCTCAAAATCGAGTTTCTGTGACCTCCTCATCTCACGATACCTTCACTTTCAGAATGCCCAAAATAGAAAAACATGAAACTTCCATTCAATTCTCGGAGAACCAATTCTCGTATCAAATATAGATTTCATCCCAAGGTTATACATTACTGAAACGGGAATAAGGCAGCTTCATGTTTCAATTAAATTGGCTCTCTATGCCCGTCGTACCTTGACCAATCCCTACCCCCCCAGTGAGGCTCTTGTCTAGGAAGATTACATCCCATGTCAGCAGCTGATCCCGAGTGCCGAGAGGGTAACTAAATCAACACCTCAAGATGTTTACAAGAGGAATGTCGTCAGTCAAGATCTGAATAGTTACATTTCTTGGGCGTCAAAGTTTATCTCCATTCCCCAATATCGATCGAACTTTGATCTCGATAGCGTTATGCGCCATTCAATTAGGCGCGGCACCGGCGCATCGCCAAGGCCTAGACCGGAACGAAAAATCACCGGTACTCGTAAGCATGCAAGGTACCTTTATAATCCCTGTCCCGGTTGGCCGAGACGTCAGCCAAGAATCAGAGACTGAGCCAAGGGAATTGGCAGACGTTGGTATCATGAGATTTACGTACCAAGAGAAATAGCAACGACAAAAACAAGACAGCAACCACGATCGATGTACTCAAACCAAGAAAATAGTCGCAATAAACTTGAATAAGTTTACGTTAATGATATATGTTCTTTATCTTGTCTTGTCTTGTCTAATATCGTTCGTGAATGGTTCCAAAAAAAAAAAAAAAAATACACGCTATGAATTAAACTCCAACCCGAATGAGTCCTTGTCCAAACACATCTCTATAGTAAACCCTTTCCATCTCGGAAAACTTCGTCATACCAACGTGTCTCAGCCTCATCCGCGTCATTACTTGATTTACAGACAGTATTCCAATCTGTCGCTCGTAGCTGCCAAGCCTTGGACTCTTTGTTCTTACCGAACAGAAGCGACGCGCTTCCCTTGGCCTTTGCGCCGTAAGACCACACCTCTAGGCTGCCATCGTCTGCTGCGATGCTTGCTAGTGGCGCAGTCGTGTTTGCTGCCATGTGCGCCTCCAAAAGGTTGCGCAGGTGGGGAAAGTACCACGTCTTATCCCACCATGCTGTTCGACGGCTCTTGAGATCATCTCTCCAAGCATTGTGGTGGATCGCAACAGGAACCGAGGTTGTCCAAAAGTCAACGTAAAGCGAAACGTCACCCCAAGAGCCACCTTGGTTGCTGCCATCGTCCAATTGGGCCAAGGGAGCTTCCGCGACGGAAATGTCGTTGGGAACACCCCCAATTCGTGGTGGCGAGACACCTGCTTTGCTCGACTGTTTGGTGATGGAAGAAGGGTCGTCGAGGGACACGAAATATCCTCCTGTTTCAGAATAGCAAGTCGGGTAGAAGAGTTCTTGCGCGTAGTCCAGACCGACGTGGTATTCGAATTCGTCTCGTGCCGATAATGCTGCCTCCTTGCCGGGGTTATCGTGGGCAAAGTCATCCTCGTGAATGTGTTGGCGCCAAAGTTCTTGCTCGCCAAACACCTCGGCAAATATACCCTGATCACCAGCAAGATCCTCGTTGGACCTCACCTCGACCAGATCTTTATCCATGCGGTCTTTAACGCGTTGGAAATAGCGGCGCATATCGCCTGCAGGACCCATGAAACTTCCGCTGTTGACATACTTGGGTCGTACATATTTGTATCGTCCGACATTGTAATCGGTCAAGAAGCCAAACACATTCTCGGGGAGTGTGCTGTCTGGAAGGTCGTGGCAGTAGAGGTTCGAAATCTTGTCGCGGGGAGCGATGCAGCCCTTTTGCGCAGCAGCGATGATGGTCTGCTGCATGAGGTCCTTGTCGAAGAAGCCGTACTCTTGCGCAATTCGCTTGTTCGCTCTCTCGTTGCTGCTGTAGTATCGGTTCAACATGACGCTAGGTGGTAGTTGTAGCCAAATATCGTGGGCGTCGAGCATCAGCACCAGATCGTTCTCCCCTAGTCTCTCGTCCTCAGAGACCTCATCTCCAGTCGCCCATTGTAGGTAGTTGAGTGTACCGGTGATCTTGCCTAGCTGAGAAGGTCCAATGCCATCGGCATCGGTATGGAAGTCGTTCTTCCAGTTGACAATAACAGGAGCTGGGTAGCCGAGAGCAACGGCACTGCTGACAACTTTGCATAGATCGGGACTCGAGTTGTCGACTGGCAGGACAATAACAAACTTTCTGTCTCCAGAGGAGATGTTGGCGGGGGTGATTGTGGTATCTTCTAATATCGGACCGGATGGTCGCCAAACACTATCATTAACGATCTTTGGGTGGTCAGTATTGAAACTTGAAGAGTTAAAAGGCCAACACATACTAAGCGGTAGAGTAAAAACGTAGCAATAAAAAATGCAAACAATAAAGTGAATCCCTTCTTAACCCATCGCCAATTAGACCCATTCACACGAAACCTTTGACGAGGACGCGCAGCGCCAGGCAGGGCAATGTGTGAAGGCATGTGTCATGGGCAGAAGAAGGTAAGGTATGTAGAGAATCAAAGAGACCGTCAGTCAGTCTTGAATCGAGCTGAGCTGAGGAATAATATGTAACAGTAACAGGGCACAAGGGAGGAACGAAGGGAAGAAGGAAAGTAAAAGGACAAAAAGTGGCGCCTTCCAAGGCAATATACAGGACGATGCTTCAGGAGATAGAGTTGAGAACAGGATTATTGTATAAACGGGCGAGGACGGGGAAACCAAGGAGCGACGATCAAGGAGTGGAAGGATTGTTTAGTTACAAAAAGGAAAAGGATGATGAAAGTTGACTTGACAGTCAAAGTGGACAAGCTCGACGAGACGAGACAAGGCAGACAGGAGGTCAACTCTGGTGCATCGTTAGTTTCCCACTTTGAACCCTGCCAGTCGTAGATTGAAAACGGGTCCCTAATCTTATCGATGCAGAACAAGTACCTATCAGGTGTGTCGGTGCCTAAAAAGGTACTTTCATTTCAGCTCCACGAGTTTGGCAATGTAACGCGTGTTGATCAACCCTTGCGCCCCCAAGCTGGCAGCCACATGGGGCGAAGGAGCTAATTCCAGGCTGATCATCCCGAGCTTGGAAGATTTGATTGGATGAATGTACGCCTAGGGTTGTGATTCGGAGACTTGGATGCTTAGCCGAAGTTAGCCCTGGGGCTAAAATCTCATGTCCAGGCGGGCGGAAACTTCACCCATCAAACTGCGCCAAAAAAAGTTCCCCTTGAGAAGCGATTTCGGCATCAGCGACATTGGTGATATCTTGGATCGCATGATTATACTTTTGGCTAATCGAGCAGGCGTCTACTTCAAGTGTTGTAAATTCCAAGTTTGGGGGCCAGGCATGTTGCAGCTTTTACCACCTGCATAGCACTTGGTGGGTCAATTACAGCGCCCAGTCAGCCCAAAAAATTGGCATGGATGACACTGCAACCCCCCTCCCCCCCCTCTCCACAAACTTGACGTACCACCTGCGATGAAACATTCCTCCTCATGAAGCACGAACCTGTTACTAATAAGTTACAAGTCTGAGCGTACATTATAACCGATATTCAGGATATTTTCTTATCGATAAGTACTAGAGAATAAATTGGCATCATGGATGGATGGAAGGATATCTTTAGCTTTGTTGTCCACGAAAGTATTCTATTATGTACGGAGTAGCCTTGTGATACGTAATCTTCCCTGCAGGCAACTAATGTGGTCCAGATGGAAAGCCATTCCCCTGAAATCACAGCCATCAGCCATTTTTTGATCCAGAACCTGCGCCTGCAACCGCTTGCATCAGCAGCCGAAATAAGAAAAAGCCGACAGACGCAAAATAGCTGACTGGCTAGAAACGACACTAACGGTTGTCGGTCTTACAGGGGTCAGCTTGTCACACAGGCATACGGATACAAACAGCCTCAATGCTTGATTTTCTCTCCCCTGTCACTCACTCCCTCAGTGGGGAAAACGTAGCGCTGAAGGATTACGAATATTCAGTTACAACTTCGTTTTAGCTTGACTGACTCGGTTACAGCTGTCACTACGATCCTTTAATGCAACACAATAAATATTACAGTATGTAGGCGCAGTTGTGCAGATCAACAGCAGCGAAAAAGAGAGAGAAAAAAAAGAGATGACGACAGTGTACATAGTAGAACAGGGGTAGTCGGGCGGACAGCCTGACAGCCAGAGAGTCACAGCGGCAGTGGCAGACAGACAACCAGCCAAACGTACCACCCCAACAGAAACCGCTACAAATCGGACATTTCCTCTTTTGAAATGGCTTTGGTCTGGAGACCCCAAAACTGTCGATTGCTTACTGTGGGGCATATCCGAGGCTGTGTCTGTCTGTGTCCGTGTCTTGTCTTGGGTAGTTATACCAGAACCGGGCGACAGATCTACAAACAAAGATGGATCAGTCTCTGTTAATTTCCTCTTGGCATTACTTTGACCGCTTGTGAGCGCTTTGAAGCAGATGGCCACGTTCAAATTCCACCGTCGATCCGACTAACCGGTTCCCGGGCCTTCTCGCTTAAAGACGCGGCACAGAAATCACAATGCTTGCTTTTCTCCAGTGGGTGACAGAAAGGTTAGTCTAAGCTCTGGGGTGTAAAAATAAACAGTCCAAAGGTCAGGTCTAAATGGCGTAAACCGACTGACTGATTTCGTCCTTTTTACTTTTTACGCAACTTTTCTGACACGCCCTGGGCTTCATATACCCTGGCACGATATTCGTAAAAAGACATGCAAATACGTAAATATTGTTACGTTTCTATTTGTCCAATAATCGCTGCCTGCTATCAAAGTCACTCACATAAATAATACAGAAGCTAGTCGCATAATCGTACCTTTCAGGCTATGCCCGATCTCAACAGCCCATACACAACAACACGCTATCAAAACCTTCACTCACCAATCAGAAAATACAGGAGTGAGCTGGCCTCAGGGGCGCAGTACCAGAGCCTTTGACGAGTTTCCTTCAACCCAAGACTAGTCAAATATACGTCCGGAGACTGCCACCACTCTTGGTCGGACTCGCTGTCTAGTGCATTCCCATCAGATTCAGGGATATCCAGCCCACCACATGCTGGTTCTTGCAAGTTCATCCGAACGGTCCTGTGGTCCATCATGGCTGTAACAGACGGTTTATCCCAGGTAGGGTTGACTTTATCAGTGTGGTTCCCTGTGTAGAGGAACTCAATAAACCGTTCCAAAAGATCTGGATCATCTTCTCGCAACTCAACAGGTTTCGTCACAGCTTCCTAGTTCTCCAAGCGATCAGTCAAGGCCGCAAATGTCCGTTGTAAGCGCGCGGACGTACCTTGAACACAATACACTGCCTCACTCACCCCAACTCACATTCACAACGATGGAAGATAACAGACGAAACCGTTGTCTTCACTAACCAGTTTAGACTACATTCAGGCTCTTCAGATCATAATGCTCTCCCAAAACCTCCTTCATCCGACGTCTCATGACATCGTCCTCAGTCTTTGCCTTGATCAACAAGATCAATGCCTTCCACATAGGCTGGTCGTCTCCAAACGTATAGAGAGCTAGCACAACATCTTCAAACTCCTTGGTGTCCTCCCAGCTCGCGCCTTCCCATGATGATAGCCAACGGGCCTTGGCCGCTTTGTAAAAACGTTCTCGGGCGAGGAGTTGGAGGGCAGGTACTTTGTACTCATAGGCAAGATTGTACAGCTCCAAAGACATGGCCATGACGGGTGGATATGGAGCTTTGTACGGGGCTTGGAGAGATTCGGATGGAAGTGAAGAGTTGGGCGAGGCATTGGTCTCGATATCAGGTGTCTCGTCCGATGGCTCTGGCTCTGCAGTTGATTCCAACCTACTTGATCGTCTGACAGGGCGCTTAGATGTGCCTGAAGCAGCTTCTTCGATGGTAGGCATGTGCAATCCAGGGTAATCTTTCAGCAGCGACTCTATCTCTGCGGTTCTCGGCTTGGTGAGATCTCGTCGTGGTGTGTCGCCCTCGACCGTGTATGTCCCTGTGTAGAGAAACTCGAGAAATCGCTGGAACACATCAGGGTCGACTCCCGTAACCTCTGTCTTTCTGATAATACGCTTCTGTTTCGTCAAGTCAGTGGTTGCTGATTGTTGCAGCGTAGTGCAGTGTTCGCCTACCTTAGCCGGTGTGGTAAATGCCACATCAAACCACAAAGACTGCGAGCACATGATCGCACGATGAGCCTTGAACTCGCGGTCTCCACAAACGATAGTGATGTCTGAGTTTTCGCCTCCTCGAAGCATATTGTAGAGTGATGTTAGAGTTGAAGCTGTACATATCTCTTCTATACGATACGCGGCATCGCCGCCTGGGACTTCAAAACGACTCATGGTGGATGAATGAGATAAGAGCGTGATGAAGTCAGTTGAGCGCTTCCATCGATGTTGTTAAGAAGCCGCCGGGTACGTTACGGAAGATTTGCACCTGCCGCACACCTGGCCGCTGATATCAGATCTTGTAGGTGGCAGTTTGACGCAGTGCACGGCCACTGGCAGACGGAAGTATGCATGTCGCCTTAGAGCTTCCGAATTTCGTTGGAGGCTATCACAAGTCATTTTGCTACACTAGGAGAATGTTCTGTCGCTTACATTTTATCGTTTTGTTGATGGGGATGGTGGCAGTCCAGAGATAAACAGTGTTGGGAAATTACAGATCATAAAAGCACGACATGCAACTTGCCAATTATTCACGTGGACCAACAGATACATACTCTGTTGAAGAGAGCTGATCTCTACTAATAATGTAAGCCATAGCCGCCGGGCTGCATTTCAGTCTATTTAGAAGGAAGAAAGATTCCCTGTCGAGCATACGTCGGAACACCCTCCCGATCGAGATCCTCATCATCAACAGAATCAGTCGTCCAGTCTTCCGGCCAGAGGTTCGTCACCCAGTTCATAGCATTGTCGATCCAGATTGCCCAGACATCTACCAAAAAGTCGCTCCAATACCAAACTGTCGTGAGCCCAATCCCCGACATAACAAGCGACACAAAACATGGGGCCAAGACGGCAGCTTCTGGCCATCGAGTGATGATAAAGTACAACGCTGTACCTGCTATGCCACCCCAGAGACCGAAAAAGAAGAGGAACCCGGATAAAACGTAAACCATGATAATGATCAAGATCAACAACACTGTCGTGATAAGAAAGAAGAAGAACTTGGCAATCGCGCGGTTGCTAATGGAGTCGAGGCGAAGCGACATGGAGCGGGATTTGGGTGTGAAGCGGTTGAGTATTGTTATACGACCGGCTTTAACACAGTATCTGACCGTTGGAGATCGCAAGAAAATGCGTATCGCGTAAGTGATAACAAACACGACGCCTAGTGACAACCCCCACGTCCACATCTTGGGTGGCGCATCATTAAGCTCTGCGACTTGCATGGAAAAGACGGATGTGATGAAGGAGAGGGGCACAAAGAAGAATGCCAGTTCAGTGAGTTTGTTTATGCCAGACGTTTGATCAATGACGAGTGCCGATTGACTAATTCCAGTCGAGGCGACGAGGAAGTTGAGTGTTTGCTCTGAGCGTGCTCGTAGAGACTGCAGGTCTTCCTCAAGTTCAATCATTTCTTGCTCGACATCTTCGGGTAGGTTCAGTATCCTTTTCGACTTCTTCAAATTGTCTACCCACTCGCTCAACTCTTGCAAAGTTGACCTGATCCAGGCCATATTTTGCCGTGTGGCAGTCCCAGCATCTTGAAGCAGGTGAAGATGTAGATCCGCGCCGAGGTCCGAATCGATGTGGTCCTGCACAATACAAAGTTCGGCGAGAAGCTGCCACATATCATCAAAAGACAAACGTGTAAGAAGCGAAGGGATTGCGGAATCGTCCTGGAGTAACTCATTGGGAGGGATATTAGAGACGTATCGGGACACGAGATCCATGGTGGAGAGTGAGTATTTCCGAGCGAAATCGCGGTCTCGAACCCAGGATTGACGAGACTTGTAAATCTTTCTGATGTTGTTCTGATATTCTTCGTCGTACTCGGAATCACTGGCGTCAATAAAGTCGATGTCGTCCTCTTTGTTTATGCCAGCGGAAGCTAATGTGTCACCCATCTTGTCTTCCTCCTCTTCCAGGCGCCTCTTTTTCGGTTTCTCCTTCTCCCCTAGCTTTTTCTTCGTAAATGATGGAGGGTCAAGATATGTCTCGCCTGGGTCAGCTGTCCGCCATAGTTCCTCGTCTGTGTATGACTCAAACTCCATAGCTCGAGGCATGAATGTCAGAGACGGCGTGGTCTCTTTCGACTGTTCGTTTTGCATAGTTCGAGGTGGGTCAAATGCTAGGATCACTACGTGCAACAAGTCAGTTGGTCTAGTCCACCAAGCGCCGTCAGTATAGATATATGCTTACCTGTTTTCTTCCCCTCTTTGTCAACACTTGTCCAGTATCCCATCCCTTCTGGCGCCATGACTCTCAGATCTCTATTCTTCCAGTACTCTGGGTTTTGGCGGAGTATCGGAAAGAAAGTAGTGTAGGGACGATACACATTGGAAGCCTTGACCCTGTTGGATGTGCCTTCAATCTTGACTGTAGATTTTGGCGGCTCTGGAACAGCAAGCATGTTTTTATTCCTCTTCTTTGTCTCTTTCTTCTCCTCCTTCTCTTTTCTCTCTTTGATCTTTTTTTCTGCACGCTTCTTTCTCTTGTCAGTCAAGAGTAGACCGGATCTATCGACAACAACATCGCGCTCAATAGTCCAACGCCCGTCTGAGATACGTCCCGAAATCTCATCCTCATGAAATCCAGGCCGTCCGAGATAATGAAGTGCACCAAGCCGACCCCAGCGAAGATGAGCCCAGTTTCGAGACTTTGTGCGACGTGCCAAATTCCATTCTGTTCGCTGACCGATTCCAGGCAGAGGGCGATGTCGGACATGGGTTTCTCTCTCGTTCCAGTTCATCCATACAGCATTTCTCAGCTTTAGTCCACTGTCGCTCGCAGAGTATCCCGAGGTGATGAGCTGTTCGTACCAGAATTCCGGATCTATTGAGTACAGCTGGCCTAATGCACCCATAACGAACCGGCTCAAATCGCTGACCATGATGACCCTCACCTGAGATTCTTCTGGCCGGGTATTGGTAGCGGCGGCGAGGTCTTTCTTCGTGGTGATCAGATCGCTTCTTTCCACTTTGTCATTAGCAAGGTAGTCGATAACCGAAACGGTGACCGACTCCAAACCCTCGAACCGTTCTCGTCGAGTAACATTGAGCCATCGCGGGTCCCATCGGGCTCGATTATCGAGTTCATTCATGTACAGTTCAGATATCGTCTCTATCCAGAGCTTTGGATCAGAAAACTCCTCTTCGTCTGAACCCTCCTCGTTGCTTTGTCGGGTATCTGCAAAAGTGTCCATGTCGCGTCTGTTTCTCCCGAAGGAGAGCGGATGCGGCACATGGTGCGGCCTTTCTTTGGAAGTCTCTTTATCTGGGCCAAGGGAGGTGCGCGACGTCTTGCGTTCGTCCAACGAGTTGCGTGGGACAGTGTAGTTGGGCTTCCAACGTTGGGAGGCGGGCCAGTCGAGATCGTAACCGCTGGGCCGCTCCTCGTCCGTGAGGTCGCGGCGCTTTCTGTTGAACATGGCAACGCGAGGGGGTATTATCAACGAAGCATCGCGGTAGTGGACAGGTTCAGCCTTATGATGTGAAATCAGACTAGTTGAACCCCTGGACAATCCGATCCTGCTCTAACCTGGTGGGGCAGTATCCCCATTGGTGGTAGAATAGACATGGCAATGTAGTTGTGACGGCGACCATCTGGGGGGTCTGTATAATTGATGTATTCTCGTGATAGATTCAACAATGTTGAAAGTAATTAAAAAGAATGCCAGCCAAGGTAAATCGATAGGACGGAATGGAGGGAGGAGGGACCTGACGGGAAACAGTGGGGATCCCGTTATAGTTACAGGTACCAACCAGGAAGGAACCAACGGAACCAACGGATCGCCTTCCCTCGTCCACAGTCAAGTTCAAGCATCAGATTCCACCGCATGAGGAAGCAAAATATTTGACTCCAGGAAACAATTATATATATTATGAATCAAAAAGACATTCCATACCAGTGGCACTTTAAGGCTTTGTCCTATTGAGGAGCCAAGGTCTCAGATGAATCCATCCCACGGTTGCTGGCCTTTGAGGGAATCCTCAACCTCAATTGCGAGCGACTCTAATGTCACAGCCAATGCTTGTCTGTCTTTTTTCTCTTGTTTCCGACGACAAAAGCACATCGCACAGCATATCAATATCGATAAGACAGACTATCAGTGGCACCCTAATCATCATGAAATACCCATAAGCTGACATACTGTCCATTCTCTCTTCCAGGAATGGCAATGTGAAGAGCGCTTTTATTTCTCGTCAAGACATTATCTCGTCATTGGTCAGCTGGGGGACTCGGTTGCTGTAAGCGACGGACGTATTGGTGGACTTGTTGGCAATTATTTCGCTTCGGACTCAAGCGACTGCCCGACAGCGGCCTTGTTGGAAGAAGTGGTGTGTGGGTTCCGTGACATCCCCAGACTCTGGGTATCACCGCCTATTAATCGCCAGATTGTGAGAGCCCCTTTCTCAGAATCCTGTGGTTGTGCCGACTGTTCCGATAACGATCCTAGAACCAACACCGATCCCAACAAAGCGGCGTACTTTTGGTGGTTGATCTCTGCAGGTCGTAACTGTTGATTCTGCCTTATCATGAATGACCAGGGTCAAAATGGTTCGAGAACGAATGCAGCAGCTATCACTTGACCATGTCCTTCTTCTTGCGACACCGAAGACATAACCAAGCGCAAGTTATAAGCAAAACTACCACTATGATGGGTATTTTGACCAGTAGAAACCACAAGGTAGAAATGCCAATGGATCGCCGACTTCGGCCAGATCGTTTTATTTGGTGCTCATTCCCAAGAGTGACTTTCTCTAGGTCCCGCAATGGTACTGTTTCGGTGGTTAGTATTATCTTGGGCTCAATCTGGCTTAAACACACAATTGAGTTTTCTATCCGCTGTGGTGATGGCGACATCCTCAATCTCTTTCACAGCTGCTATGAGCGTGAGCGGTGTGGTAAGGGAAGACATGACTGATGGTTGGGCGTTCTGTGTTGCCGTCGCATAAAGATAAGCTGGGGGAGACTCCTTTATGTATCTGATGCCCAAACCGAGCTTTTTATTAACGTGTCTCGGAACTTTATGCACCTTGCGGTGTCAAGGTTGCTTCCTGAGCATTGACCGCATCCGTTGAGTCCGGGGAGTCAGCCAGCAAACAACTGACGTGTCTGCGGGTCAGCAAAAAACTCGGCTCACAGATGCAGGGTGCGAGATAAAGAGGTGAAGGATTGATCACGAATTTCGTGTAGTATAGAATAAGCTGACACCATATTCCATGGCTTATTCTCCGGGTGGCTGAGCATTTTTGTACCTTGAGTCGCGTCCAATGCTGATAAACTGAGGTCGACTAATGTTGTTCAAATAAGCTAGTGGAGATAAGGAAGCCAAGACACCAGCCAAAGTTGAGTTCATAGTGAATCACCACCACACGTGTGGCTTTGGATGGTCTAAAAGTATTTCTAAGTTTGTCGGAGTTCGTCCTATCTGCGCAAGTAGGGACGCACGGGGATGGCATGGAACTTGAGACCTAAGCATTGGATGGATACCTGCAGGAAATAAATCGCCTAAGAGCGGGTCTAAGACAAGATGCAATGAATAAATTATTTTGTCTGTTGGGCGAAAGCAACATGTTTTCTGTAACAACGATGAACCACTTCTGCAGGCATAACAGCATGTCAGAGTAACATGGTGGGTTGTTTTATGTAGCCGGAGCAACCTGTTCCGCAAGCGAGTTGCCCGCAACACCAGGCTTACTGGTTTCAGATACTTCATGTATCAAGAATCTCGGGTTTGAGTCGTAGAGGGGAATTGAAGCTTGATGTCCTGGTGGGAACTCAACAAAAGAGATAAGAGCATCATGTCTATTTCTAATGATCCATGCCAGACTCTCAAACTGGAGTGCTTTTAGAACCAGCTTTATAGAAACAGTAATGAGTAAGCAGAAGTCAGAAAAGGGCGGGGAAATAAATGCCTTGTCAGACTACCAGACGGCCTAGAAGTTGATAAATATGTCAAACTATCTCACAGATCTACAGCAAAACAACTGGCTCAATGAGTTGGGGGAATATCCCATCAGACTACCAAGCACCTCAGACGTCGGCATATAGTTCAAACTACTTTACAGAGCTACAACAAACCTTCCTGGCCTTGTCAGATCACCAAATCCTCCCAAATTCCAGATATATTTTAGATTATCTCAGATATCTGCAACAAACAAGCTACTGGCTCAATGGTCTAGCGGTATGATTCCTGCTTTGGGTTTAGCGTCCTTGCAGGAGGTCCCGGGTTCAATCCCCGGTTGAGCCCTTTCTTTTGCTTAATCGATGTTTTGGGTGTGTCGTGTCCTTTTTGCGCGATTTCTGGTGTTGGTTGATGCCCCGATTTAAGCTTAGACTGCGCCCACTTCCGTGAGACACGTGATTTCCCACCCCCAGATACGGGGGTCTGG
Source organism: Fusarium goolgardi (assembly GCA_014899075.1). Taxonomy (NCBI): domain Eukaryota; kingdom Fungi; phylum Ascomycota; class Sordariomycetes; order Hypocreales; family Nectriaceae; genus Fusarium; species Fusarium goolgardi. The sequence continues at coordinate 86,668 of JAAVUI010000376.1, forward strand.
GCTACTCTTTGATTGGCCCATTCAATCTCCAGAACTTGCTGAATGGTTGGTTATACGTACCTCAGATTAAATTGAAGGTATGTGCCAATGTAGAGAAAAGGAAGATGAGAAGAGATGTCAGTTTCTGTTTTCTCGGTGGTTTTGAATTTTAGTTTATTTTCTTGGTGCAAGGTCGAGCGTGTCGGCACTGTTGGTTATAACCTAATATGTGGCTCAATGTAATGCGCTCGTAACTCGTGGATTCATAATGACACTCGGAAGAAAACGAATTTCCGACGAGTAAAAACCTCAGAATAGGATAGGTAGTTTTTACGAAAGTACCTAGATAAGAAGGGAATTCTATGCGAAAAGTTACTGACAAAGCCGGTATTATAAATCAAATGCGTCAAATGTAGGGTAGTCATTGTCGTAATGGATCGAACGAGAATTAGAACATCGAGAAATGACTGCAAGATAAAACTCATTGGTAGAAAAAAAAAACATAAAGCCTACTCTCTACCGTTCCCATACCTACTAACTACATCATCAACAGTGATTCATAAACACACCCATTGACAGCAACTACGCAGCCGCCATCTCAATCTCCCTCCCTTTGACACTCCTCCACTCGACCAACAAAGCACCAATAATGGTTGCAGACGCGGTTCCAGCACCAACGTAGAAACTTGTCGTCAATGCATCGTTGTATGCCAGAATCACTCCATCCAGCCACTCTTCTCGAATAACGCTGCGAATATTCGTCGCGCCAGTCGCAATGACAAAGTAGGGATCCAGACCGGGCACATGCTCGTGAATCTTGTTGATGAGCGTGTTTGTAAACACGGTGTTGCCGGCTGTGACGCAGAGCGCGCCGCCAAGAGTCTGCGAAAAGACAATGAGGGCTGTGGCTGTGGGAACGTCGACCATTTCGCACACCACTTGTACTGCGATAAGGGATTGCTGCAGACCAACGCCTACGCCGATGCCAGCAATAAGTTGAAACCCCACCCATTCGGCTGTTGACGTATCTACTTCAAAGGTGGTGATAACACCAAAACCTATGGCCATGAGCACCGAGCCGGCAATCATAAAGGGCGTGTAGTAACCCCAAGCGCTGACTGCTGCACCAGCCCCCATGGCGCAGAGAACAATAGCAAGGAGCATGGGAAGGTTTCTCACACCAGACATGATGGGTGATTGTCCTTGCACCGCTTGGAACCAAATGGGTAAGAAGTACATGGCTGTGAGGAAGCATGCGCCGGTGTTGAAGGAGAACCAGGCACCAGCCCAGACGCTGCGCATCTTAAAAATACGCGGAGGGACTGTGGCGTTCTCGTCCATCTTGTATTGCATGTAGACAAACAAGATGAGAAGAAAGGCTGCCAGCATGAAAAGCGACGTAATGACAGAGTCATCCCAATCATAGTCAACACCACCCCATTGCAGAGCCAGCAAAAGACACACGATGGCGGGCATAAAGATGGCTGTCCCGATAGGATCGAGCTGCCAGAAGCGTACTCGCCATGTCGCAGGCTCAATGTCTCGTACAGGTTCAGGGAAAAAGAAAAGAATGACAACAACAGTAATGGCACCGATAGGAAGGTTGATGTAGAAGCACCATCGCCACGATACCTTGTCTGTAAAGAGACCGCCTAGCAAAGGACCTGCAACGGAAGAGATACCCCACATACCACTGACAAGACCAGTGTACATGGGTCTCTTGTGAAGAGGTACCGAAAAGGCAAGGATGGTGAGCGCGCCCGCAAAGATGCCAGCACCGCCGACGCCGGCAATAGCCCGTCCCACGATGAGCGTGACACTGTTGGGGGCGACACCGCAGATGAGACTACCCACTTCAAAGATGGCAATGGCTGCTAGGAACGTCCACTTGATGCTGCCATAAGTATACAACTTGCCAAAGAACAGCTGCAGTGCGGCCGTTGTAAGCATGTATGCGGACCCGTACCACCCGACGTCATTGAGACTTTGAAAGGCGTCGGTGATTCTTGGAATTGCCGTTGCAATGATGGAGTTGTCTATACGTATCAGCAGAGTTCAGAATTGGGAATGTCTACTCACCAAGAGCCATGACAAATACGGCCAAGCAGAGAGCAAGAGTGATCAAACCAAGCTTCACTCCAGTCGGGTATTCTTGCTCAGGTCCCGAGTGTTCTCCTCCACTCGTGGGAGGTGACGATTGAAGTTTCTCAGTACTCTCTGTAGGTGCAGCAGATCGTGGGCGAATCTCATTATACCGAACCGAACCCATCACAGGATGAGGGTACTCCTTTCCATGGTGTTCCGGCATGCTATAATCTGCGGGAAGAGAACGGACACTAAAGTTGCTCGGAGCAATCGACGATGGCCGGCTTACACCATTAATGTCCTTGGAAGTGCCAGAACCTGAAGCACCTGGGTGCGATGTAAGCCAGTCATCGGCATCTCGAGCAAGCTTGGCTGTTTCTGAATCAAAGTTAAAGTATCGAGACGATTCTCTCAAAGATGAGTAGAGAGTTTCTTTTGGCAGACGCACGCTCAGGTGCGAACGACTGGTCGCAGCCATAGAGTAGTCTGGGGCGGACATAATAGAAGCCATCTTGAGTGCTTTACGTAGTACGGCTGTTATGTGGGATGCTGAGATGAATAGATGTCCTAACCGCAGAATCGTCCGAACGGGGAGACACGCTTTTAAGCATCATATTTTGCACTTCTATACCAGTAGCCTGCAGAGCAATGTGACACGACGGATTCTTTCAGCAAGTTCATGCTGAGTCGATGATGAACTTTTTGTCTTACAGCGGGGGCGAGAGTCAAATCCACGAGAAAATCACTTCTCATAACATTTTCGCCTGCAGTTGTGGCCTTTCTTGCCGAGCACGAGATGTGGCATCCCGTAGATAGCGTCCGGGTCATGCAATGACTTCAGCGGCATTAACCAAGAAGAAGCGTGCTACGATAAGATCGTGTAGCCCATCTTCTCCTCCAGGCCAGAAACGCGGCCGTAGCGGAGACCGGGTGCCGTCGGGGCTTGAGGATGCTTCGGATGCCTATAAGCATCAGATGACTGCTTCTGCTCCGTATTGTCAGCCACTTCCTCCGAATAATCTCGCAAAGCAGTCTGGGACCTTTGAAGGAGGAAGTAGATCCTTGGCCGCGAAGGGACTTTGTTTCCAAGATGATCATTGAATGTCTGAGTGGCAGCACACACTTGCCACACAGGTGGTCAGATCTTCGGCCAGCGATTTCGACCAGCTCGACCATGCAGGACCAAATAGATTGCGGATCGCATCTCCATCAGCAACCTATCTCGCTATCTGTAAGGCGAAACGTGGCTACACGGTATAAGCAAGAGGCTTGAAGATGGAAAGTTGTGTCACTTGACCAAGCCAGATTGGAACGTTTAGAAGAGAACAGCAGTGAGTAAAAAGTCCCTACTTGGGATGTTTCGCAGCATAACGGACATTAAAGCAAACCCGAGACCGAAGATCCTAGGATAGGATTATAGCTTCGAAATGCATTCTGTGGTTGAAGGAACCAGTATCGGAAGACGGGTGTTATGCTGCCGACTCAATGATTCCTCCGTGGATGAGTCAAAATGACGAGACAAGGTGTTACAATTGTCACACAAGATGCGAAGAACTGTTAGGCCGCTCGTCTTGGAATTCTCTTTCCAATGCAAGGCATCAATGAACGGAAGTCCGGAACTTTTCTCTTGGAAGCTGGTAACTCATTTCTATGTTGACAAAGTGTCTCCAAGGCTCGACGATATGCCTAACCCACTAGACAACAAGTATTAATGCGTTCAGACTCTGAACAAGGGCAACAAGACTAAACTACCTGAAAGTAGCAATAGAACAGAAAACCACATGGTACATACTTATAAAGCACGTGCTGATCCCTTGCAACCGACACTCAAGAGATGTTATGCAATAAGATACGTTTGAGGAACAGTGTCGCAAATTCAGGCGAGTTTCTCAGATACTTTGGCCACTTCTATGGTGGTTGAGTGCCCATGGTCCTCCTCCAGAGAGCTTTCAAATCATGGAGATTCGGCGCGGGCTCGCTTGGCTGGTCTATTGGTCGTGTTCGGGTTGAAAGGTTGCTGTGCTTTATGAGCCGCGGCGCCGAAAAGAAGTCTGGCGGGATTATTTCTAGCAGTCCCTCGGCCGAATTTGGTTGACCCATGGATTGCAGGACTCTGTGTTTGAAGTCGGACAAGAGAATTGGGAACACTACCGTTGGCTGTGATATACGGTTGCTGAAATATCTCTGGAGGTTGAAAAAACGATGCATACTCAGGGTCGTCGAATATGGGTGATTTTGGTGACGATGTCATCGGTTCGAAATTCTCTGGCAATCGCAGCTCGGGAGTTGACATATGTGGCGTCATGTCTTGATTGTGTGGTGGGACGAGATGGGCCGTGGATGATATTGTCGTGTTTAGTGTATCATTTGAATAGGTGGGTGAATCATCCAAGTAGAATGAAGGAGTTCCCGGGCAAATGGCACTGTACTCAGATACTGCTTGACCTTGGAATGTATAAGGTGATTGCGGCACCGAGGTTTGGTCCTTAGCGTCAGAATTGCTGCTGATTTGTGATAGTGTTGAAGACTGCTGTAGTCGCCGCCACATGGAAGGATTGGGCCATGCAATCTCCAAGTGTTCGAGAACATCTGTCAAGGTGTCAGTATAACGGTTTCTTCTGAGATCCCAATCTGACCTTGAGGTGCATGCTGGAAGGAAAAGACGACATGATTATGGACACCCCGGAAGGTCATATCGTCTGGTGAACTACGACGTATGCCTTCGCTGATGACAAGCTTGATACGGCCAAGGTTATCGGCCGCGTTCCAGTGACGCTGATACAGGAGCTCTTGCTGGAATACGGGGAATCTGAGAACTTCCTTTCTATCTGTGCACGACACGATGCACGGCCAGTAGATATCTAGGTTGGCAAAGGTGGAGCTGTCAACGTCAGTAATGGTCTTTAAGATGGATGATGGGAACAAACCTAACGAGAGCCCCATCGATGAAGAGTCTAGAATTAATCGCAGGATACTCATTGTCGACGATCTGATGATTGCGTGGCCTTTTCCACAAGTGAATGGATATATTGAAGGGAGTACCAGGTACAAGGCTTGGGACGAAGCATGTGACTGTCGGAACACCAGGAGCTTGCGGATTCGAAGACTCTGCACCATTTTTAGGACCGAATATTGACCTAGACATGGATTTACCTGTACCTTGGACAACGGAACATGCCACCCTGAATTCTTGTAGAGGAGTGGTGTGGTCTTGCCCGAAAAGGAGAACGTCCCAGTCCTTGTAACGCATGTTGATGGTTGGGATGAAGATAAGAATGGAGGAATAAGAGAAACTGGGACAGACTAAAGTCTTGTAGGTCATGGTGAGTCCCGTGCTGGCTCTTGCCCAAACAGCCGCATAGTATAGAATTTGCGGAAGGAGGAGAGGAGATGTTCGTGAGGCGGCGCCGTAGTCGTGAAAATCCACCGCCAAGGCTCTTCTTTGGGTAATTTATAACAAACAAGAAAGCATTAATGCAAGTTTGATATTGAGGTGATGATTCCAAAATGGGATAATTCTGAAAGTCGAAATGTGGCACGGCTCTCGGAAAGCGCTCATGTTTAGAAACCAAATGGTATGTCTTTAGAGCGAACAACACCTCAATTTTATATTCCACCAACGTACTGATGTACAGCATACGAACCTGTCAGTCACATTGTCACTGCCTACCTACATGTTAATGGCCCTGCTTAGCCATACTGTTCCATATCTCACAAACACATTCGTTAGACACCATTCAATCCATTGCATTCCATTTCTTTATGTACAAGCGAGCATATTGGCTCAAGGTTCCTCATCTCCCTCCATGCGAGCCTATAACTGTTAGCATACGGATATTTCGCTTCCTTGTGCTCACTCACCCTTGTAGCTCCTGGACCACCAAGCTCTCGCTCTAAACCACCCTCAAACTCTCGGGGATAAGCGGGACGGTCGGGGTAGTTAAGGTAGACGATTCCAGTGACACTCATGAAAACGGCGATAAAGGTTCCGACCATGATGGCACCGGGCCCAGCGGTGGTCCAGGTGTATTCCCAGGGAGAAAAGATTCCCAAAACATCGTTATCCTCGTGGATGGGTTCACCAAAGTTTCGTCGCTCCTGAGGATCCCACCAGTTGGCGTGAGGGTCACGGAACTGTCGCTTGATTCGAGGTGGGTTGATGTAGCCGCCGTTCTGCGATATTTCATCAGTTCCTTGGTTCCTCCTCAACCTTGTCTGTCACTGACCATTCCGGGGTCCTCCGCCTCGGTCATGCTGGGAGGCTCAGGGTACTTCTGGTCAATGACCTTCTTATCGGTGTACTGATCGGGGAGGAATGTTCGGCGCTGAATCGTAGGAAGTCGTCGAGCAGCTGCCATGCCGCTACGCAGGGCCGAGGCCCGCGCAATTCGTTGGGGGAGCATCTGTAGAGAAGCAAGTTTAGCGACATCAATTGGACACACCCAGATATCTCGGACAGCATACCTCGGCCGATGGGACAGTGTCGTCGGCGTCCAATTGCTCTGTGACGTGATGAGATGGCTCGGTGTTGAAGCTTTAGCCAATCGAGGCTGTGATGATTCTCAACCGAAAAGTAGCGCCTCAGGCATCAGCAAGCGCGTGCCGGGCCATTTTCGGTTAGGTTGGTTGGAGGTTCCAGGGGCGTGCATCCTCGATTTCTCCCCAGCTCAAAAGTTTTGCTGACGATATTGGATTTTGCGACTGAATTCTACGCAGCTCGCCCGCAAGGCCTCTGAACATGTGCAAAATTTGTATGAATATCCACTGAATTACTACTATTCTGTAGACATTAATTTCGACCCCGCAAATGATAGCTTCGCGGAGAAAACGCCAACAGCGTCCCTTGTCCCCACGTTGCGACTATGCCCGAGACCGCGTCGACCGCCAACGTGCTGCCCAAGTCGGATCCTGATGCTATAAAAACCGAACAAGACGCGCTTGAGGCGTATGAAAATGGGGGAGACGCGTTGCAAGGAACAATGGATAGCCATGTTGAAACAAATGGAGATGCGCCCGCTACCGAGAATCATCATGAGCCCAACAATCATATCCATGACGACGAACGACCGGCCAAAAGACGACGTACACGAGAGTCGACACCCCCTCAAAACACACCAAAAAAGATAAAGCCCGTGTCGCCACCATGGAAGAAGATATCTGCCGACGGCCCTACGTCTTATACCGAGAATGGCCGTCGCAAATCTGGCCGCATCAACACCCTCCTACCAGAACCTAGCCCACCAAGCAAAAGCCGAGCATCGAGAAGATCTACCGGCGCGAATTCGAATACTCCCAAGTCCAAGGCTGAGATTCAGTTGACTAATGGCAACTCAAGAAAAATGCCCAACGGCTCTCATAAAGCGAGCCCCGCCACTAAAGCTCCCTCGAAGCAAGCACCCGCATCGACTCCAAAATCTGCATCAAAAAAGCCTACAGAAACCCGAACCTCTTCCCGCTCTACCCGTCGACGAAGTCCTTCACCTCCGCCTCCGCCCAAAAATGCGACCAGATCTCGCCGATCAGCACGATTTAGTGATGCAGTCATTAAAGAGGAATCGGTACAAGATTCGCGAACCGAACTTTCGAATTCTACCAATCGATCACCTCGAATAAAACTACGAGTCGGACGATCTGGCCATATTCCTCTTGTGCATCCTGATCAGGTTCGTAAGAGGCCAAAGATCGGTACAAACTTTGAGGACTTTTGGACCCGGGCTGGAGATATCCCTGTCGAGGAGGGTGGACTACAAGCATCTGAAGATGGCCCCCAGTATACTGATGAATTGGCCGAGCGGGATGCTCGTATAATTCTTCGAGTTGAAAAGGAAGTTGAAGATGGCGGAATGCTCTCCCAAGGTCGATGTTCCATCTTTCTCCCGGAACCGGAAGAAGAGCCGCCCAGACAATGGGCTCGTCAGGATCACATGGTGAAAGCTATGGCCAACTTTCGAAAGCTCATGCTGGCGGAACAACAACGTCACCGAATTGCGGCAAAGAAAATAGCTGAAGCTTGTCGTGACGAGTGGCTACGACGTCAACCAAAGTCGGAGGAAGAAATCGAGGCGGAGCAGAGGGCAATATGGATATCTCGATACCGTGTTGTTGTCAAGACATTGTTCGGCACATGGGAAAATGTCCGCATTGAAGTCAATCGTCGAAGGTTGGCCGAGTGGGAGCAAGAGGAGCAAAAGAGAGTCAAGGCAGCATTGAATGAGGCCGTCAACCTCTCGGAACAAAAACTACAAGCTCGCCAGGCAGGACTAGACTCTGAACAGCTTTCAGAAGAGGAAGACGGATTTGATGATCTCAGCGACGACATGAGCATGGTCGACGACGACGAACTCGGTCTCGCATCGGGTGAAGATGAAGATAACGAGGAGAACGATGTCGATAGTGATATAATGTCATCAGATGAGGAGGAAGGCGATGATGAAGATGATCAGAAAGACATTGGCGACGAGAATTTGACGCAGGAACAGCTACGAGCCAAATACGCCCACATACAAGAGCTTGAGAAGCCACAACCCGAAGCAGAGACTCCAGTAATCGAACCCAACCCCGAAAATACTGACGCTGTCGACACGGCTCAAGCAACTGCTACCGAGAATGCCGAGACGAGCGACGAATCTGTAGACATGGATGACGATATGGGGTCCACCGATATGGACAGTGGTGAGGAAGAAGAGTCAGAAGAAGAGTCAGAAGAGGAGTCTGACGAAGATGCTGGTGGTCTTTTGGGACTTCTTTTCGGAAAGTCTGAATTGAAGAAGATGAATAGCGAGGCTGTTGCGGAAGCTCCAGCCGACTCAAAGGAAGATTCCGAGATGCCCGACGTGGATGCAGTATCAGATGTCGATGGTGAAGGCGCCGAAGAGAACGAAATGTCTTTGATCCAGATGCCTGATCCAGAGCCTCATCATGAATCGGAGGCAGGACTAGAGAAATCGACGGAAGAGGCGGTCAATGGCGAAAATGAGCAGATACCGGAAGTCACACGAGATGTTGAACCTGATCTGGCTGGACAGAATGGTTCATCAGACACGGACAAAAATGCCCAGGAGCCTACTTCCCAAGATAATGAGGTTGTCATGACTGGTATTGACCCAGAGGAACCATCTCTGGCACTGACTTCAGAAAAGCCCCATAGCCCAGCGACTGAACCAGCCACCAACCCACCTAGTCGTGCACACAGCACATCGCCGCCCGCCACATCAGAAACCAAGCCTTCTGAGCTTGACACTGCATCTTCTGGGGAGATGGCTGTCGATAAGCACGACACAAGTCGATCTCCTTCACCCCAACCGTCCAACCACAAGATCGAAGTACCTTTCCTTCTTAGAGGAACCTTGCGAGAGTACCAACGCGACGGTCTTGACTGGTTGGCAGGTCTCTACGCCAATAGCACCAACGGTATCCTAGCTGACGAAATGGGTCTGGGCAAGACAATCCAAACCATTGCCCTTCTTGCCCATCTAGCATGCACCCATGAAGTTTGGGGACCACATCTTGTGGTCGTCCCTACCAGTGTGATGCTGAATTGGGAAATGGAGTTCAAGAAATGGTGTCCTGGCTTCAAAATCCTGGCATACTACGGTTCTCAAGAGGAACGAAAGCGAAAGCGACAAGGCTGGAACAATGACGACGTATGGAACGTCTGCATTACTTCGTATCAGCTTGTTCTCCAGGATCAACAGGTGTTCAAGCGACGACGCTGGCATTACATGATTCTGGATGAAGCTCACAACATCAAGAATTTTAAATCTCAAAGATGGCAGACTCTTTTGGGTTTCAACACACAAGCCAGGCTTCTACTTACCGGCACACCACTTCAGAACAATCTCACAGAACTTTGGTCACTCCTCTTCTTTCTCATGCCGGCTGAGAATGGCGTTGGAGGGTTTGCCGATTTGCAAGAGTTCCACGATTGGTTCGCCAAACCAGAATCGCAAATTTTGGAGAGTGGAAGAGAACAGATGGACGACGAGGCGAGAGCGATCATCTCAAAACTTCACAAGGTCCTGCGACCTTATCTGCTGCGACGTCTAAAGGCAGATGTCGAGAAACAAATGCCCGCCAAATATGAGCATGTCGAGTTTTGTCGCTTGTCGAAGCGACAACGTGAGCTCTATGATGGGTTCCTTTCCCGAACGGACACCAAGGAAACACTGAACTCTGGCAATTACCTGTCCATCATCAATTGCCTGATGCAACTCCGAAAGGTCTGCAACCACCCTGATCTTTTTGTTGACCGACCGATCATGACATCCTTCCGTATGCAAAAGTCTGTTGTCTCTGATTTTGAAGTGACAGAGCAGAGGGTACAGAGGCTGCTTCATGACCCCAGTCCAATGAAGGCTGTTAGCTTGGGTTTCCTTAACCTGATGCCTACGCAATGCGAAAGCCTTTCCACTACGCAAGCTGAACGCATCTCTCAATTGAGCTCACATCGGATATTGATGGATTTAAGAGAGTCTCAAAAGATTCGAGCCCAGAGCGCGCACGCCAATTTGGATCCTTCTACGGTCGCATCGAATATTGGCTACTTGGAAAGTGGTGCCAGATGGGGACGATATGAAGAACTGCAACACTGCGTCTACCTCAATGCGTTACGCTGTCAGAAGAAACCAATTTATGGCAAGAACTTGGTTGAATTGTTGACCCTAGGTACAGACAAGAGACCTTACAAGCCGCGGCCCAAAGTCCCTCGCCAGGTCATGGCTTGGTTTGAGGAGGAATCAACGCTCGTCCAGGCCATGATACCTACGGTAAACCAACGCGCCGACAGCTTCAAGACCACTATCGAGAAGTTCTCATGTGTCACCCCAGCGGTTGTGACCAGAGATATGGAGCAATTTGTACTCGGTCGCAATGGTATTGAAGCTTTTACGGATGCAGACCTCAAACTATCGGCGCCTGTTCGTTGGGCCCCGTTCTTACCTAAAGAAGCACCCCCAGACCCTTGGCATGAGGGCCGCATGCGACTTAGCATTCAATTCCCCGACAAACGGCTGTTACAATACGACTGCGGAAAGCTTCAGATCTTGGACAAGCTGCTGCGGAAGCTTCAAGCTGGTGGCCATCGTGCTCTCATTTTCACGCAAATGACCAAGGTTCTGGACATTTTGGAGCAGTTTTTGAACATACATGGTCACAAATACCTCCGTTTGGATGGTGCTACCAAGGTAGAGCAACGTCAGATTCTTACCGACCGATTCAACAACGACCCTCGAATTTTGTGTTTTATTCTGTCAACGCGATCGGGTGGTCTTGGTATCAATCTCACTGGTGCCGACACCGTCATCTTTTACGATCAAGACTGGAACCCTGCGATGGACAAGCAATGTCAGGATCGGTGCCATCGTATTGGACAAACGCGCGATGTGCACATTTACCGATTGGTCAGTGAACACACAATTGAAGCCAACATTCTTCGGAAAGCATCGCAAAAGCAAATGCTTGATGATGTGGTCATTCAAGAAGGAGAGTTTACCACGGATTACTTCAACAAGCTTCCCGTCAGAGGCGTCCTCAGTGAGAAACTGGACTCAAAGAGTGAAGGGTTGGATGCCGCAGACGCTGCTTTGGATAGAGTGCTCGGCGGGCCTGATACCAACAACGACCAGCGAAGAGTTGGTCGGGCGCTTGAACAAGCAGAGGACCGAGAGGATGTGGCAGCTGCACGTGTCGCAGAGAAAGAGATACAGGCTGACGACGCCGATTTCACCGAGAAACCCAGTAACAATGCTTCCGGTACCTCGACAGCGCGACAAGGAACACCGGCTGGCAAGTCAGTTTTGGATGGCGGGCTCGACGACATTGACACTCCTCAAGTGGAGGAAGTTTTGGAGTACAACGCATGGGGCGACAAGATGCATACCATTGACGACTACATGCTTGGTATTATGGCAGAGCAACTCAAGGATACTAAGCTCGAGTTGCCCAAGGACAAGAAGAAGGGAAAGAAGAAGGGCAAAGACACACGCAAACGATAAGCACATAATAGCCACTCACCCATGGCGAAACACAAAACTTTTGTATACTAGTAACATCATATTATCGAGGCGGAACAAAAACGGCGCGCGGTCATGACAAACACAGTGGGGGTAGTAGAGTGGGAGTGTACAGGATAAAAACACAAAAGGATTGGTTGTATGACAAACAGTAAAATGGTGGTAGATGAGGGTTTTAAACGCATGCATGGAGTTTTGGAGAGGAGATTGTGTTTCTGGGGTCTATACTAGACTTGTAAGAAGAATTGATGACAAAGAGATTAATACTCTACCAATTGATGCTCGCTTTGAGTCCATTCTTTACATTGTGATCCTAGTGTTGGTGTTGATGAAACTTGGCAGCTTAGCCCTGCACAGCCCCATTGATAGGCATGAATGTCGATCAGGCGTACAGAGGCATCAGTCACGACACAAGATAAATACATACCATCCGCCAGAATTAACACATTTTCTACCAAACATCTCCATTGACTTGAGTCCAAAATGTCTACCTCCAAAGCAACAGAATTATCCCCACCCTCAATGTCCGATCAACCCCCATCATTCGAAGAGTCTATATCCGCCGACCCGCCGATATTCAAGACACAATTCGCCTGTATGACATTCAACATGAACGACCGCATCCGTCTCATAAACTTTACTCAAGTAGAGGTTGAAGCGGTCAAACAAGTCGTCAAGACTCGCTGGAAGCCTGGTTTAGTACAGACGCGTCCATACGGTGAATCTACAGAGGTTTGGGTGCGTGGAAGACCATGGGCGAATGATTCAAACGGAAACGATGATGCGAGAAGACTCATCCTGTGGATACTAGAGAGCTTGTTTGATCTCGGATGGGTTATGCAGTGTTCGTTGGATATCACGAGGAAGTCTGACAGCAAAGGTAAGAGAGGATATGGCACTTATAAGATTCAAGTCAACTGACTTGGCTAGACACACTCATCTTTCGAAAACAAGATCCCACTCCACCACCGTGTGACTGGATTTGTGCCTCCTTCGACAACAGCGACAAATTGAAGATTGTAGACTCACCACCAAAGGATCTGACAGACGCCATCTTGCAAACATTTGGCCGTGACGTGCGGAGACGTGAGATTACACCAGAAAAGTTCAAGATTCACCTAGGTATCCAGCCGTGGGAACCATCGGGGACGGATACCGTTACGACGAGACTACTTCTTCTGAGATTGGTAGAAACGCTTGAGAGGTGCGGGTTCACAATCTATGCGACAATTGGAAGTAAAGGAGACACTATTGAGGGTGCAGCGGATTTGTTGGTCTGTCAAAGGGCGAAGGATTGGGTTCCTGGGGCACCAATTTGGCATAGATAGTTGTTATGTTGTAGAGCGTTCCAGCAGTCATACTTGATTGTCGAAAGCGTTAATTTCAAGAGCTGTTGTAGGTATAAACTATCACCTGCATACATGAGGCTGCTCTCTGTTCCAGAATCGACGGCATCCGTCATGCCAACGACCCCATACTGTAGTCCTGTGAGCCGCCATCGATGAAGTTGTCTTCCCCTGTTCGTGCCAAAGCATTCGATGTCCCCGATCAAACGCCCAGCGGAAAAGACGTGTATCTCTCAAATTCATCCCACTTGATAAGGAAGAGCCCCTTTACGGTTTCGTTCCGGAGAAGTCTGCAGTCCTCCTTATGGCCGTTCTCACTCCAGCCCCGAGTTTGACAGTCCTATAAATATTAGATAGTCTGGCTTGCATAAAGCAAGCGGTTAGGCTTCTTACCTGGTTGCAGTACCAGAAGAATCCGCACTTGGAGCACTTCATCAGAGAGTCCGATTCCTTCTTGCATCCGTGGCATGTTCTGATCTCATTATGGAGGGCCGAGTATGACTGTACTTTGTCGCTCAAGAGCAACAGGTTTTCGAGTGATGTGGGCAGGATCTATTCAAACGAGTTAGCGCGTTGTGTCTTGGCTGAGATGCGACTTACTCGTAGTCGTTCGGGATCCTCATGACGAATTCCAACAGTTCTATCCATGAAGGCGTGCTGTGCAGCATAGAGTATCACGACTGTACGTCCCACTCGAAGCATGGAAGCACCGATCTCTGTACCTCTGGTTTCAGTGTAGAAAGCAACGGGAATTTCGTGGCCGCTCTTGTCCTTGACGATAAGTCTGACGCGCCAGAGAGCCTCGATGTGAGTGATTTCACCAAGAAATGCCCAATGTTTGCTGTGTTGCCCATATTCTTGCCAGGTTTCGGTTATGGAATTTGGAAAACGTGTTTCAAAAAGGAGTTTGAGTTCGGTTTCGGTAGGCAGTCCAACAGAGCCCGTGAAGAGTGGGAAGCTCGTGGTGTTGCGCAGATTAGCGAGATCGCACCCAGTAGGTGACAAAGAGCAAAGACGACAGCGACAGTCAAAGCCAAAAGCGGTCTTGAGCTTCTTTTGTCGCTGGTCGTAGGCCAACAAAGGGTTACCCAAGTACGTGACGGTGATTTCTTGTCCCTGTTCGATGTGCTCAATAGCATAGACGTTGATCTTGTTCAGATGCTGGTCCCACTGAATCTGCGAATTTGGCTTGCAAGAATGATTGATCCGCGAAGCTATTGGGAATACGACACCATTCTTGGCATTTGGGCTGGGACAAAGGCCGTTGGTTTCAACGATGCCTACCTCTTTTCCAAGGTCTGGGTGCGAGTTGAGGAGGGAGTAGAATGACTTTCTTTGGACATCGGAGAGTTTGGAGAGCTGACCGATGATGATTTGATGCAAGAGGTCGTGGGAAGGGCCCTCCCGAGGGATCTCGATGAGAGGGGGCTCAGTGAGGATGCAAGTCCCTTTGAGGATTTTGGCGATGGCGATGTGGCCTTTGCCCTTTGGGGGGACGTCACGGATGACGTAGAGGTTGTTGTCTGCCATGATGAGACTCGGATGCTCAAATGATACTCCGAGAGTCGAATTGTGAACGAGGGACGAGGGAAATTCTCATCCACGGAGAGAGAGGCTGCTACTTGAATGTTAGTCCAGGCAGGCAGAAGGCACCTGCATCACACTGTCACAGCAGTTGTTTGTCAAGACAAGTACAAACAAGAGAACGGAGATATTTCATAGAATAAGCAATTACTTATTCGTTTGTAGATTATGGTAAACTGGCCTAAAACTTCACCATTTAGGCTCTTAGTGTTCACTTTGATACTGACCCCTAAGAGTGGTATTGTTTGTCAACAAGTGCCATGCCAGGCAAACAGAGAAAAAAACAAGATTGCCTCAAGCAATCATTAACATTAATTTGTATATTGTCAAAAAATAGCCGGTTGATTTATATTTTATATCTAATGCTCTTGGTGTCTGCGTTTTATAGTGCAATACCCTGAACAGCGATGAGAAAACAGTCACCGCTTCATTTGGAGCAATCAAAGAAGTGATCTGCGACAAAGCAATGATATAATTTTCGTATTATAAGGTATCTTTGTTTTAACAAAATCTACCATGATTGGTCAACATGTGAGATTACAGTAGCAAACATTTGGTTTCTGCTAGTTGAGCATCAAAAGTCACTGATGGAATAAGGAATCGTTTGCTGAGGAAACGATGCCTAATTCTGCAAAAACGCACGATAATCTTTAATATTCTTTTGCTGTTAAAGTTGTCCATTGTGAATAGTCCTTGCAAGTCTTGCTTTGCTAACAACAAATCTCCTCAAGCGAGTGTAACCTATTGTCCGGTGTCGATCGTGCTACATTTGCTTCCTCGTAGCGAAGCTTCACCACAAACTCTACTGACGATTGCACAACAAGAGTGTGACATGACTTGTTTGGTTATCTCTCCTTAAACTAAACACTCTAGAGTTATTCCTTCGGGCGAGAGGAAGTCTTGATAAAGAAGTGTATATAATAATGTCTTTTTTTTGAAAAATATTATGTCAATTATAATCTCCGAGGTTGTTTACTTTATTTAAGACAGCATTAATATAGATAATATCTGTTACTTCTTATAAACCTAGTTATGCTATAAACCTCACTTTACTTCCTGCAAATCTTATAACTACTAATACTAAGAGATTTATAAAAGTTATAGATTTTAAAATAAAGAAGAGTGTAAATAAATTATTATATCTACTAAGGGCAGTATATATATCTTACTTTTTTTTAATTTAGTTAAAAGTAAGTTTTAAAGGGTTTATACTTATAATTTTAATTAATTAAATCTTTTATTATTAAGCTTAAAGATCTATATAAAAATTAGAAAAGTTTCTATATAACTATGATTTTATTCTTTTTATATTATATTATTAATAT
>JAAVUI010000377.1:0-13596 GCA_014899075.1 Fusarium goolgardi
AAAAAAAAAAAAACAATAAATCTAAGTTTCAAGCACGAGCACGACCAGGACTTTTAGTTAGAATGTGAACCGAGCTGGCTGGCTGAGTAGGTGGAATGAAGCGAACACTCAATGAATGAATGAATGAATAAATTCTCTGTCAAGTCGCATCACACGACTTCTTTCCGTATTAGGCGTATGTCGTTGAGAAGGGCCCCGCAAGACTGGTTCCACCTTTTATCTCGTGCAGCGAATTTTTCATAATTCTGCCCTATTTAGGCTTAGAACGCCAGTGCCGAGCCACCCATCTGCGGCTCCCGACAGCGCCGAGCCGGGATGATGGGAATAGCAGAAAACGAAAGAGCTTGGCATCACTGGGAAGGAAACGACGATTGACGAAGCATGAAAGAAACCGGTCTAAAGTTAAAAAGAAATCTCCCGGTGTCTCAAATAGGACACCGAAGGGAGGGGGTAAAAAGGAATGGAGGGTAGGAAATGAAAAGGGCTTTTATGATATTAATAAACAGGAAACGGGCCGCATTGTGGTGTGCGTGTTGCATGGGAACAAATCTCAATGGCCGAATTATCTCTCAACAACAGGATCCAGATCCATTTTTAATCGAGGGTCAAGTCCCTTAGAATGCCATGATGGGGATTTTCTAAGCAGAGATCGGCCTTGCTCCTGCCAACGGCGTCGGCCGAAGCAAGTTCAAGCGGGTCTTGAAGATGCCGTTTTAGCCGGGTCGCTCCTACTCTAACTAAGTTATCTATTGTGTGCAGAGTCTTTTGCCTTTACGAACGGAAAGGACGAACCCCAGGTTTTTCCATCTCCGAATTGGAAGAGAGTCCAGCCTCTTACGGATCCGAGTCGAAAAACGTGCCTCATCTATGTATCCGTACAGTCTTGAATTTGTGAATGAATACGCTTTGATGAAGCATAAACTCTTTCAACGAGAGCGGCGCAGAATGAAGACGTCAGCCATTCCTTTTTGTTGTTAACGTTTCGTCATTGTTTTCATTATCTAATAATCTAATCATGTTTCATAATTGGTTGTGATAAACGTCGTTCTTCTGCCTCATCCGTTCCAGATGTTGCCGCGTTACAAGGTACTGACTGAGACTTGACTACTCTATCCGTATATCCTAACCACATACTCTGTACCTACCTACCTATCTACTGTCTTCAGGATCTGGCCTGGATCTCTCGGCGTTTGATGGCCCATGATACGATAATGTACGTACCTGGGTGATCCAGACATTTGAGGTTCCACCCATCTGAGCTTCTGACGGACCAAAGCATGCAATGTCCCATTGGCCACCCAATGCCATGTCACCCACCCCTGACGTTTCTTACATAGTTCCAGAGCTAAACTCATAGCCCGCTTTGTTTCTCTCTTATTGGAAGTTCGAGCTTCTGGTCCCTGATGCAGAGAAGGTAACGGCACGGCAATGGCAATCCCAGAAACGAGGCGGCGGCGGCGACATGCTCTTTCGGTCAAGCAATAGATCGCGCACGGGAGCTATACACACGCGCACACCCTCCTAATCGACCCCAGAGATCGGCTTTTGTCCACACATTCTCCCACGAGGTTAATTTGCGTCTTCTTACTGGCTGAACTTCTCTCACGATGCTCGTCAATGTCGTTTTGGATATCCGAGCTCTAGTTGCTGTACATATCGGTCCTCATGTAGTTCAAATACTGCCCTTCCTCGCCTTCTCAAATTGTTGGAATTGGACTCTTGCCTTTCCTCTCCCAGAACTAGAACAAGACATTTATTTCCCTGTCTTGAATCTCTCGATTCATTTCCTGCCCCATCAAAATTGGGCCCCTCGGCTCTTCTTTGCCTCCATTATAAAACTTTTTTCCCTCTGGTGGTTTGTGCTTTTTTCACTACTTGCGCCTGGCCTGGGATACACATACTTCCACCTATAATTGCCTTCCTACAACAACAAAAACTACTCCAGGCATATCCCAATTCCTTCATCTTGACCAAGCATCGTCAACAAGACAGTTTCTAAGCCAAAGGCTCACTGCGCCTTTCGTCACAATGGTTCATCACAGGCATCACGAGTCTGCGGTGCCGGGCGTGATCCCTGTTCCGCACGGTCCTGCGGACAGCGACTCTGAGCAAATCTCAAACGAGCCCATTGCTTATGCTACTGCTGATGAGCGCCGCATCTTCAGCCATGTAACACGTCCAGATGATTCGTACAACGAGGATGGCGTCTACTGGGCCGACCTGCCTTTATCACAGCGCTACCGCTTCGTCTCAACGGTCGACAACGATGCTGCCAAGGAAGAGGCCGCGACTGCATGGTCAATGTTCAAGGAAGACCCTTTGTCGCCTTTGTCGTGGTACTTTCGCCATGCTGTCATTCCTGGTGCCGGTCTTGGTCTCGAAGGCTATGTCCTCTTCTCCATTGGTAACCTCGAACCTCTGTTCAAAGCTGTCTGGCCTGACTGCTGGGGTAATGATCCCACTACCTGCTCTCACAACTGGATTGCCGCTGTGACGTACCTTGAGATTATTGGTATCATGGTTGGCCAGGCCGTCGTTGGTGTAAGTCTTCCCCCGCCGTCTCACTGGCAACTTCAAATACTGTCTTGATGAATTTATTCTGACTTTCTGCAGGTTATGGGTGACTGGGTTGGTCGACGATGGGGTCTTATCCAAGATGCCGCCATCATGTTTATCGGTCTGCTTATGCTCACTGCTTCTTGGGGACTTACTCTTCAGGGCTGGGTTATTTGCTACGCTTGGTCTCTCTTTTTCTACGGTTTTGGTGTTGGTGGCGAGTACCCCATCACGGCTACTTCGTCTCTCGAGGGTGTTTCCTCCGGTGGCAGAATTTCCACTCGTGAGGATCGTCTGCACCGTGGTCGCCGTGTCACCACAGCTTTCCTGATGCAGGGTTGGGGTCAGTTCGTCAACCAGGTCATCCTCATTGCTCTCCTCGCCATCTTCAACAACGGAAAGAGCTCGCCTCCCTACAGCGCCTCTGCCGCACAGTACACTTTCCGCCTGTCCTTCGCATTCCCTGCCATTGGTACGCTCTGGCTCCTTTACTACCGTACCTACCGCATGCGCAGCGCTGGTAAGCAACTTGCCGAGGCCAAGAAGCGCTCAAACGTCACTGGTTACGATCTGAACGCCCTTCGACACTGCTTCTCTAACTTTGGCGGCCGCCTTCTGGCTACTTCTGGTACTTGGTTCTGTAACGATGTCTTCTTCTACGGCAACAAGCTCTTCCAAGGCCAGTTCATCAAGGTTATTTCTCCTGGCAGTAACTCCATCTTCACCACCTGGACCTGGAACCTTGTCAACATCACTGTTTCTCTGGCTGGTTACTACCTCGCTTCCCTGCTTATTGACAACAAGATGTACGGCCGCAAGATGATGCAGCAGGTTGGCTTCTTCATGTGCTTCCTGATGTTTGTCATCCCTGCCTTCAAGTACGACTACTACACCAGTCCTGCCGGAATCCACTCCTTCCAGGCCATGTACTTCATCTCCTCTTTCTTCAACCAGTTTGGTCCCAACTCAGTCACCTTCCTCGTCGCCGGTGAGGTTTTCCCTACGCCTGTTCGCGCCACAGCCCACGGTTTCTCTGCCTGTATTGGAAAGTCTGGTGCCCTCCTAGCCTCTGTTCTCTACAACTACATCGATGACCAGACCAAGTTTTACGTCGTCCCTTGGTTCGGTCTCGCTGGCATGCTTCTCACTTATGTTTTCCTCCCCGACACCACTGGTCTTGACCTCAAGGAGCAGGAGCGTCGCTGGCACTACATCCGTGACGGCAAGGAGAGCGAGTACCATGGTGTCGCTGTTAACCCTATCCATCTGTCTCTTTGGGAGCGTCTCCGAGGCATTGGCAAGAACTACGACCCCGAGGCTGACTGGCGCGCCAAGGTTCAGGACATGCGTACTGAGTGGGAGCTTGTCCAGGCCAACCGCGGCCCCAAGGAGACCGAGGGTGCTATGCCCGAAGATGACGAGTTCTCTCCCGAGATCCACGAGTTCTTCAAGCGCTCCAGCCCCAAGCACATTGGTCGACGGGATGAGTCCCTCATGGTAGACTCAGTCAACGAGAAAATGGCCGCGCCTTCTGATGATTCCATTACGAAATAATTGCGTCCCTTTCTTCTGGATGACATCCGCTACGAATCATTATCACATACATATGTCATCTTAATGGAGCAAGCGGCTGACAGCATGGATTTGGCGTTAACGGTATTCAATGCATTGTTAGTTTTAACGGAGAAAACAAAAGTTTTTGATCTGTATCAATTTGATACAGGACTCGTGGACAGATAGTTTGCTGTAGTAAAACTACACAGCAAAAATAGAACAGTGTTCATTCATATATCTCTCTAATCTCTGCTCAATTCTTGACAGCTGGTAGCCCTGAAGTTCGGACAGCGTCCCAGTCATGTGTTTTTGGAACACGCCGGCCCTCTTCAGGTGCGTAGCAGAATAAACGGTACTGATTTAATGGCTGATGTAAATATTAGATCAGATTTAGTGAGTATATAGCCTAAGAGCGTGCTAATATTTGCGTCTGATCTGCGTCAAGTGCCTAGTTTTACGATCCGCCTGCCCCCATGCCTCTGCTCTTCCTATAAGTCAGGCGTCAATGTCTACAGCAACGCCGAAATGATTGTGATTACCCGTCTTTGCTATTTTGTTCTTAAGTGCTGCTGGTTCGCACTTTCTATTGCCTCCTTGTGGGATGAGGATAAGTATATGCCCCTTTTGCTGACCGTGGCAGTTTGTCGTGCCACTTGATTTTTCCGGTTGGAGGAGTCTTAGATCGTGAAGATTCTTTATCCACTGCAGTCATAATATAGCGGCCATCCCAATAAGCCTGAATAACCTCATCTAGAGTGTTAATCCTAGTTCGAAATTCTTTGATCTTAGACATAGTGCTGGTTTGGGCTTCCTTATTTATACCTAGGTAGGTAAGATAGAATGCTTTGAAAATTGGATTGGGACAGAGGGAATCTTGCTGGAAGAAATCTGGTCCTTGTTCAGCTTTTCTTCATTGCCTGTCAAAAGGATAATACTAGCATCGAGTTTGCTAAACTTGAGTTGGGCGTGATATTTGCTGTAACTGGCCATGCTAACTTTAAGGGTCCCTGTTGATTATATTTTCTTGCTGAAGCTGTGCATGAGGACTATATTATAGTGTGCACTGATAGAATTGTAGAGATTCTCAGCATGGGATTTCTTTTTATAGTTGATTGAAGCCTTTATCAGTAGCAGAATAGCACTACCAGTCTTTGTTTTGTCTAAGTGCAAGGAGTTTGAGAATGATGCGGTTCTTTCTGGCCTGTCGAAAGGAATCTTTAGGAGTGGCAGTTTTGACTCTTAGCTGGCAGATAGCAGAAAGAAAATGACCCAAGCTTTAGAGTATACGAATAAATGTGTTGACAGGTTCTGGGCAGTGAGTTATAGAGTCGGACAAAATGCGTGCAAAAGCTGATATAACTAAGATAGCTTGGGAAGAAGAATCAGTCCCTATAGAGGGAAATCCCTTCCTTTATATACAGAAAATTCTTTAATTCACACACGTCTGCCTGATGAAGGCATCTACAGTTCGTATGCCTCTTGGTCCCTTGTTTGGACAAATAACCCTTGTTTGGCAGGTGCCTGTCAACGAAATGCACTTAGACTATGGACTTAATAACATAAACCGACTTACTAATTCTGTTTTCTAAACCTTGAGAGGCCAAATCTTCTTATATCATGAGGTCTCAGGTGTAGTTGTGTGGTTTTCTCTGATGACCTTGGGCTTATCCTTGTCCTTTAAGTCGTCTGTTCTGAAGTCTATGTCCCTTTTGTTGAAGGCAACTGTCGGCACTTTGGTATTCTTCAGCTTGATGAAGCTGCCACTCCTTGTAATTGATAGTAAATCTAGCGCGGTACCTTTAACGTTTAGTAAGGAGACTTATACAGCTGAAGGCATATCTGAGTGTCGTTGATGCAGTGGCGTAATAGAAGGAGCGGCTGATTAGGTTGCTTCCCAATCTTGCTTGCCGAAACCGAGGAGGGGGGCATAATTGAAAGAGAGAAATGAAGATCTATGTAAGGAGCAAGGAAAGAAATAAAGAGGGAGGAGGAAAGGTTTCCAATCTAGGTATGTAGGCACTGTCAAGCAGTGATAGTGATTTATTACCTATTATACACCCACTTATCTATAAGCAGCAGCGCACTTTAAATATCAGTCCTGCCTTTGCAACATTCTTATGACTCTTCTCTTTACACACCTTCTACCTCCCAGCTCTCTACAAATAGACATACACTGACTCAGTCCACTTATGTAGCCGTATCATGATATCACTAATATCTTATCGGAAATTCATCCAGTGTTACATGGCTTCATTGGAGTAATATTGTGTAGTTGATGTTCGCTCAGCCTCGAAACTGCTTGTTGCATATCGATATATACTATATGCCTCAAGGATGTGATCGTAATACAAAATAAAGACAAAACCGCGGCGACTGCCGCCAAAACTCTGGTGGTATCTAGAATCGAATGTCCGGTCTCCCCGTGCGCCAGGCACATGATCTCTATATGATGCTGAATTCGACAAAAGGAACAAGAAGTTATAAAAGAATAAGTGGTATAAAAAAGCTCGCGTCCTGTCCTATTTCCTCAAAATTATCAATCTCAATTCATTCCTTGCAACTGCCTTCATTGGACACCAGCAATTCTGTCACGTTGATCGACCCGTGTGGCGGATCGATGTCATTGTGGTGACCCTTGCAAACGGGTTTGCTGGCTTGACGTACTTCCAGACGGCACAATGACACCCAGTACGCAGTCGTCGAGATGTTCGTAGAAATCTTGAGCAGTACCGAACCCGTTTTTGCATATGGAGCACCTCGCTTTTGTGCCTACCGGATCGTCGCCTCCAGGCAATCTGTGACCACTACTATGACCTGTCTGATCAACTTGATGAGCAGCAGTCAAGTGTCGCTTGAAGACATCCGCACGCGTAAACACCTTCTCGAAAGGACTTCCGACTCCGGGACAGAACGGGCACACCATCGACCCGCGATAATGAGTGAGGGCGTGACGGTTCTTGTCGTACTTGCGTGCAAATCCTTTCGTATGGTATTCGCACGTTACAATCGGGCACTTTTCGGGTCTCTCTTCTTGGTGTGTGAGCATGTGAGAGGCCAGGTCACGGAATTCTCGACCACAATCCGGATGGGGACACCTTGTTCGGTTTTCGGCGGGTCGTCGAGATGGACTGGTTCGTTCAATCGGTATTGACTGTTCGATGGAATTTGAAGAAAGAAGTGGCCCCAGTATAGCGGTCGGCGGTTGGGCTTCGGGAATCATGGGAGCTTGATGCGACATCGAGTCTCTGTAGTTGGCTGATGAAGGAAATTCGTCCATATCGTCTTCGCTACTGGAAATGTGCTCGTCAGGCACATCAACTGATTGGCGTACTTCCCGCATCCAATCCTTCAAAACACTCATGGATGGCCAATCGCCACTGGCCTTGCCTACTCGATGCGGCCGGAAATGCGCTCGGCGCAGATGTGCGGCGGCGTTGTAGTATGCACCGTAGCGTTTCTGTGCCAAACATGCTTTGCACCTCGACAATGGTATGACGGGCTGCGGCGAAGAAGGCAGGAGGGTTTTCGGCTCTTTACAAACCCATCGTTTCACTGTGGCGGAATGCTTAGCATCTATATGGCGCCGCAGCTCATGGTCGCCACGAAACCCGTCCGGATGCTCGTTGCACTTGTCGCAATATACGCGCCGTAAGGAGGTTCGGCGGGACGATGACTTTAGTCTCGACGGTGATATCGGCTCACCCCCTGAAGGTCGTCTCGATTCTGGATGGGGCGACATGTCATCACTTATTGTGTGTCTGCGAGCACGTCCCGTTATGTCGTTTGGCAGCGAAAATTGACCTGGTAAAGAAAAGTCTGACCGTATTCCGGGGGGTATATACTGCGATGATGAGCCCGCCAGGCCCATCGACAGCGGAGGCTTCGAAAAGGGCTGTCTGGGTATAGTTTCTGACTGTGCGGAAGATAGAGCTCTTGAGCTTCTGAATCCGAGAGAATGCCTACCGGGCATAACAAAACCGTTAAACCCATAGTTGGGTGTTTCGCCTGCGCCAAGGTTCATAAGAAAGTCGATGCTTGAAAAGAGGTGCCTAGGAGGCCAGTATTCGCGTCTGACAATTCGAGTGATGTTGCGGACAATCGGGTCATCGGATTCCAAGCTGTTCGCCAAGGGATCGATTGAAGTACTGAATAGAGAAACCAGCGCCTGGTACACGCTTCGGATAACTTGGTCAGGCCTTTCCGTGGGTGTTGTACCTGCTTGCGACGGATCACTCCCCTGGAAGGACCAAGCAAGGTCAACCAAAATAGTGTCCACAGCACTAAAAATGCAAAGAGAGATAAAAACTCCCAGCCATTGCCTGACGCCCATGCTTGACGCATTTGAGGCTGCAAAATCCAAGGAGACTAGGTACCGTCGTGTGCATTCCCTCAAGAGCACGTTTCGTTCAGTCGAAGGACGACTATCGATAGGAGTCCGGGGAGGAAAGCTGGTCTCGATTCGTAGGAGGGGTTTCGGTTGCGATGCATCGTAGTATACAATCTCTCGTAATAGTTGTTTTGCACGGAAAAGAGGGGGATGAACCGTCTGTTCTTCTTCTCGCGACATAGAAAGTTGACCGCTGAGACTCAACATCTCGAGAAGGTCAAAGGCAACGCCCCGAAAACTCGGGCTGGAAGCAATGAGCTGGAGAACAGGTGGCGGAGCTCCTTGATCGTGGTAACCTGGTCCTAGTGGTTGGTTAACACCTTCACCAAGGCCAGGCTCTCCGTCTTGCCACCAGAACGTATCATGGAAATCAAGTCTCCAGGCAGGTCTTGGAACAGATGAAATAGTAGGGTTCTGTGCCAGTATTTTATCATTAATGCTTCCCCGGCGGGGGTTAGAGGGTGTCAATGGCGTGTGGGGTTGTGACCAAGCAAACGACCCTACTGAAATTAGCTAGAGCAACGAGCCTCGTAGGAATAGCTCGTACCTTGGAGTAGAACATCGACAAGGGAAGTAAGAGATCCACGATAGCATCCAAGGACGCTCCAATGTATCTCTGACTCGGACGAAGACATTCCCGAGCAGCGTGAACACGGGTTGTTTGCGTCACACTAGGATGGTAAGCACCTGGTTTCGTCTGGCAAACGGCCATAAGGGAGGTACTTACTGGTCTATTCGAGGCTCGGCACCGGAGACAAGGATCGTTATTGCGGATGAGCTTGAGCTCGCCTATAGACTTTAGACGATCATGTCCTACACGAGCTCTTTTTAAAGGAGGCAACTGAGGGTCAGCTGTCGTTTCCTCGTTGCCTCTCGGCAGGACAGATTTGGGCTCCGAAAAAGAAAAACTTGAGCCGTGATCCCTTCTCGTTGTCGTTGTGGAGGCCGTTGATGGTGTCGGAAAGGGGAGAGGAGGCAGGTTAGCCGTTACAAGTGCGGCAGGCGGGTGAATAGGTGGTAATCGATCCCGGGGCAAAGGGCCGCTGCCTTTCCCTGGGAGTTCGGAGGTGTTTGAAGAGCCGTCGGCTCGCATAAATGGTTCCGAATCACTCGTGCTTTTCGTCGAGTGTAACCGGAGGTGGTTGTCTCGTTCCAACTGGGTAGAGAATCCATAAATATAGCGTGCGCATTGTTCATACAAACACTTAAAAGAGGCCTTTACGGGGCCAGACAATGAAGTAGAATCTGTTAAGGGTAAAGAGCGAGTTACTCGGTCATGATGCGTGAGATGATGATCGAGCCATGATGAATATCCCTGTGGTGGCGGGAATGTAGGTGAGCTTTTTAGAGTGCGCGCAAAGTCCATGTCTATTTCGTTAGCTTTGCTTTCTTCTGATCGCAGACTCAAGTTGCATAATAGATCAAGCAAGGCTGGGTCAATGGCTTACTCTGTTGCCTACACGCGGACTCGAGGCATTCGCAACGATATTGAAGAGCCCGGGCTTCTTCAGCTTCAGAAAGAGAGGGAACATGTGACGAAATTCCTACAAGACAACGCAATCAGAACACACCTTAAAACAGACACCAAAAGTGCAAGACACAAGTGATGTTGAAAGCGCTCGGAGAGGGAAAAGTACCGTAACGTTCGACAAGATTCTCGAGGGTGCGGAGTTTGTACCGCAGCATATCGACCTCGAGAGCGGCATTGAGAGTGACATGTCGGCCTTGCTGGCTTGGTGATGGTGCAATTGGCTCCGACCCAGTGCCAACATCAAAGTGAGGTCGCTGACGTTGGCCGGCAATATCAAGATGGGACTCCAGGTCGGATAGGCCCCGTGGAGTGTAGTCATCCCGGCTCATATCTAGACAAGATCATCTCATCTCGTCCAGAGTCGACTTTTTAATGAGTTCCTGTTATATCGACTTGGGATGTTGAGCATGACTGGTCGCTATCCCAAGAAGTTTGCTGGCTTGTTACTGCTCACACATGCCAGTAGCCACTTGTCGGTGGTACACAACAGAAGGTGGGCAAGCGTCGCCCGATGTAGGAGGTGGACAAGAAGAGATGGAAAGAAGAATCAACAGGACGAGAGATGAGGCCCCCCCGGACAAGCAATATCAAAAATCGATCCGGAGGCTCTCGTGGAGATGTTAGAAATCAAGACGAATGAACGAGCCAAGATTTATCAGAGGGCACGAGCGCACGACATTACATTGTGCTGGGCCCTCACCCCCCATGGCCCTGGCCATGTGAGGCACAGCGAGGGAGTGAGGGCAAAGAGTGAGCCAGGTGGGGCAGAGCTCCCCCGTCGCGGCAGATTTGGAGATAGTGCCGACAACGATGCGGTGCGGTCTCTAGGCCTGGATCCGGCTGGAGCCCACAGTAGACCGGGTATGAACTGCGGGTTGCAAGGGCGCCTGGGTACGGTACAATACAGTACAGCACCTTGGATAGGTTGCTGGAACTTCGTTTGGAGGTGCTCGTTTGTCCCAGAACGATAAAGTGAGATGTGGCCGTGTTACTAGACTGGAATTGGCACAGTAGCTTGCAGGCCCTTGGCCTCGATGCAACATAGTACGTATACAAGCGCATCAGTTTTGTTCGAAGTACTCTTAGGACATAGATTCAATAACAGACAGCGGGGAATCACCCACCAACCGGGTCCTGGCAAGAGCCACGAGCCCAGGCATGAGGGCGATTCCAACACCACAACCCTGCGCGAGCTGTTCGTCCCGTTCGCCCTGCTGGCCCAGCTCGCCCCCTCGTCTGTAAGCTATGCTCCATCACAGAGAGCGACCCTGTCATGGTAGCCTTGTCGAGATGTTAGCACCGTCTCGGCCGTAACCTTGTCTCGGAAGGTGGTCAAGCTATGGCAACCATGCAAGAGCGTTTGCTGATGAGGGTCAAGAGCTGAGCATGGTCTAGCCAGCTGTGGCTCTCTATTGCTCGATACCATTGTTTATTACGAATAGAGTAGAGAGGCTGCAGGAACTGAGACTAGCTAGGTGTAGCTCAAGCCGTTGCTGTGGCTGTGTACGTGCAGAAAGTGCTCTTGTCATGGCAGGTAAGGTGCATACACACGCACCGTTGGTCCCTAGCGCTGGTACTGTCTTTGTTTGATATTGCTTTCTTTCATATTTGAGTCGCCGCGCCATGTCTCGTCGCAACGTGGACAGCTTCAGTACGCGCTTAAATAGCTCTCCATTTCGTCTCGTCTCTCATTGAAAACACTTAGTGGGGCCGATGTTGTCTGTCATTCTGGCGGTAAGAATCAGAGAACTTTTGGCGAGGTAACAGAGCCAATTTGCCAGACAAAAGAGAACTCTTGTCTTCTCTGTTCTGCTCTAGACTGGGCTTGGCCAGGTTTGAAATTGTCCAAGGGAGAAAGATTGCCAGGATGATGTGGCAAATGAGTCTAAAAAGTTCCGGCCGAAACCTTCGGGGTTGGTTAGTCTAACTAACGCGCTCAGCAAACACATCTAATAAATGCAGGCAAGCAGGCAAGTTCAGAAATGAGACGAGTGAGGAACAACATGAATATAATGCGAGAGGTTATTAACAAGAAAACCACCCAGCAGCAACGGTTGCTTCTAATGGTGTCACCCAGTTTGCCCCTGCGATACGCCGTGGCGTGCTATGCTGCAACTCCGTAGCGTGTTGGGTCTATCATGTGTCTCCAAAGATGCGGTCTTTCCCTGCCTATAAGTGATCGGCTACGACGTTGCGAGATCAACGGAAATTTGTGTCTTTGGGGAGGATTGATTGAGTATTTGGTTGCCGAGATGACAAAGTTGAAAGCTGAGAGGCGAGGGCTGAGGCGACATGCCACATCCTGGGCCGAGTCCAGCACATAGCCGGGACAATTTACCCAGGTCCATGGCAATGAGCTGGGCCAATGTGCTACAGAGAGCAGGTACAAAATTAAGTGAGTGAGTGATGGTCCGAGATAATACTGGATGCCACTAACCCAGGAGGACCTGGGTAGCTTAGACACCCTGACCCTGGCCCAAGCTCCTTTTTAGAGGTTGTCATAAATCAATCGGAACGGGAGGGGCCTGGCTTAGCCATACCATTCATCCAGTGCGCCAGCATTCCCTCAAGCATCTGGTCTTACCATTATTTCTTAGCGTCTCTCGCCAAGTCCAGGCGAGAATGCCTGGACAGAGGTGCATTGCGGTGTAGCACAGTGAGTGAGCTGATGGAAATGATGAGCTTATTCGTCTGACTCTGGCTCTGGCTCTGGCTCCGATTCTGGTTCCTGATTCTGCTAATGACAGCAGGAACGAGACTGTGGAGGTAATGGAAATTGTGGATGTCAAAAGTCGATGTCGATGTTGAGTCAATGTGGGTGTTCCAATTCCAGTCTTTGAATTGTAAGAAATGGGCCGTACTCCTTCCCGACTGGAACTCAAAGTTTTGAAACTGGCAGGAGCAGCCAATGGGGGGAGTAGCTTCTCGAACCCTGCACAGAGATGCCCACATCAACGGTTCTTAGGCAGTTGCAAGGATGTCAGTATTTTAGCGGCCACGCGTGCATCGCAAGTGCAAGTGCAATCGAGCGTGAGTGGAAAGTGCAGGACATGGAAAGTGACAGCCAAGAAGATGAAGAACCCAAGTGAGAAGGGGAAAAAGCAAGCCACAACCCAGGGCAACGTCCAAGCGCCCCCGCTTCTTCAACCGTCCGGATTTGTGCGACATGTTAACTACAAACAGCGCTGCATGCCTACTACTTACCCACCTGCTGTTTACCTAGTTACAAAATAATTGGATCAACTACATACGACTGGATGGACAATCGACTTGTCTGCGCAGGTAATTACAGTCACTTCCTTATCTTATTACCGGACCTGTTTCCTGTCCCCGAACAAACATGGGTCATAATCAAGCTCTCCAAGCTCCTTCCTTGCCCTCTTCAGAGCAAATAGAAAAGTAACAGCAAATCTGCAACTGCACATGTGCAATCTAGGTACGTATGTTGATCCGAAAACCAGCCCCTGCTGCATACTTGTATAGACGCCTAGTAGTAGAAGAGCAAGTTTGGACACCAAGTAGAGTTATGTATCTACTTTCCGCGCGCACCTACTTTCTATACACTTTT